>JASDQU010010713.1:171598-203963 GCA_032191745.1 Picea mariana
ACAAGTTTCATATCACCAATAATATGCCTCTACTATGAGCCAAGTGCCACAACCATCAAATGTCTCATGTACCAAAGTATATTCTAATCAAGTAGTACCAATGGTGTACTTTTATCCAAGTACTATTATCGAAACATATACCATCTATGAGTGAACCATCATGCACTAAACATGCATCACCACTTGTACCGAGCAAGTACATCAATCATGCACCAATACCACTCCAAGATGAGCCACAATCAAGATGTTTCCTCATACATGTATTCCAAATCCATCACAAAACATGTGCCAATCAAAATGCTAGTAGGTGCCTCTACCAATGCACTAGAAGTTACCAATCATGCATAAACTATATATCAATCTATGACACATCAATGATGTACAAAATGATCACTTCATCAATTTACCAACTACATGTCCCAATATGTATCCCATCCATATGCCAAATGAATGAACCAAGATATCCAACAATATGCTTCCAATAATACATCATAAGAAAACTCAAATATGTACCAACCATGTACCCTAAACAGATCATCCTCAACCTTCATTCACTACAACAAATACTAAGCATTCAATATGTACTAGAAGTGTGCCTCAATAGATCAATGACATCTCTATATAGCATCATCATGATATATCTCATAACCAAGGTGCCATAACTTCATTGTCACAACCAACATTGTTCTTCAATAGAAAATGCCTCAATATATACTCAAGGGTTAGTATCATGCATCCAAGATAGTCTTTCAACACTCAATCATATGTCACCATTATACATAATGTATGCCAACAAGTAATCATGAAAACTTGTAGTAAACAATATCAGACCCTGCACCAAACCATGTCAGACTTTGCAACACAAGTTATACCATCTCATCAAGTTGCAACCCATGTGCATATCCTTTTTTGAAAGGCTTTTACCACATATACGCGGCCTGTTGCACAAACAACGCGCGTATGTACGTGACCTATTCATAGGTCAACCTACATATGTACACGACTATTACCACTATAACCCATGTATGATTCTGAAGATGACACACTTTAGCTTCCCTTAAGGCTTCCATTCTTCTCTGGTTGTTCAGTCTTCTTCACCCACTTCTGAAGGTGTCCCTGCTTCTCATAACTTGAGCTCTAAGCTTCCATATTTTCAAAAATGTCTTCCTTTCTAACTTCATTCCTTATTCTAGTCATGCTATATGAATTCCCCCTCATGGACTTTCTTCTTGTGTTCCAACAATCCTTGGATTTGTGTCCAAATCCACTACAACTATAACATCTCATGCTATGACAATGAAAAACATTGTGTCCTATTTGATTGCATCTCCAACACCTTATGTTGTTATGAAATATTTCGTTTTCTATCCTTTCATAAAATTGTCATTCCAAGTCTTTGTGACCATATTCATTACATGAATAACATTGACCATAAAAAACAATTTCATACCGTTGTTTTGGTGTCCGTCTTCTTTGAGGTGTAAATATGGCTTCTTGAAGTCTTCCTTACTTTGTTCTTTTGAAACTTTCCTTGCCTTGTGTAGATGGTTGACTTGCAACATTGTCATCATCCTTTGAGAGTGAGGGACTTACCTCATGCTTCTTTGAGGTGCTTTCTTCAGCATGTGTAGCTTCTTTGTTGTATCCAAGACTTGATTTATCATTTGGTGATATTTGACTTTCCAAGATCTCATTCAATATTGTTGAGATATTCAAGAATTTGTTTGACTTCTCTACTTTCTTTCTAATATCAACAACTTCAGCTTCTAACTTATGACATGACTCTTCCTTTTCATTTACTTGATTCTTCAATAGTTCCTCTACCCTTTTGGCTTTGTCAATTTGAGTCTTGAGATGGACAATAATTTCAAGACTTTTGCTAATCTCATCATCTAACTTATTATCTTATTTTTCATTCATTAGTCTTTTGATCTCTTCTTCATTTTCCTCTAATTGAGTCTTTTTACTCTCTTCTTGTTCTTTGAGCATTTCCTTTAACTTCAAGATGTGCCTTTAATTCTTCTTAAGAAACTTTCTAGTGTTATCTGAAAGATAGCTATAGTATATATAGTAATGATAATATTTGTCTTCATATATACCCCACTCAAATTTCTTTTGAAGCTCTGATAATTCTTCTTCTATACTTTCCATGGGATAACTACCATCAAACTCTACACAAACTATTTCTATATTTTCTTCTTCACTTGTAGAGAAATATTACTTGTAGAGAAATATTCAACATCATCACATTTTGAATTATTGCAATCAAGGGTTTGTGAAGATTCTTTAAATTCATTTGAAATGTCTTCAAGATATTCCTTTTTGCCAACATCATCACATGATTCTTTACCTTCATTTGAAATGTCTTCAAGATCTTCATCTTTTCCATTGTAATCACATTTAGAAATAATGCAATCAAGACTTTTTGGATACTATTTACCTTCATTGATCTTGATGGAGTTGTATTCAATATATTCCTTCTTTCTTTGGTATGTCTCTAGATTTAGCCATAGATCCTTGGCGGAGGTGCATTTTCACATGCTCTCTTTCATATAACTTTAGAGTCCACTAAGAATGGTATTTAGAGCCAATGCATCATTCCTCTTTCCTTCCCTTTGAGCTGCAAAATTGACTTGTTCTTCAAAGGAACTCATCCACCAATGGATGCTTTCCAAATACCTGCTCCCATTTCCTTCAAATGCACTCTCATCTCTATTCTCCATGTAGAATAATTTTCCTCATCAAGGATTGGAACTTCATCATCCATTGGTGTGTCTATAGATCTCCTCCAAGCTTGTTAAGGCTTATAGTGAAGGCCTATTATAATACCAATTGTTGGATACACCAACTACACTAAGAGGGGGGGTGAATAGTGTCGGGCTCTTTTCAAAAACACAAAACTCCTTAGTTAGAAATCACCAACAAAAACCAAATCACAACAGCCATACCAAGAATTCCTTAAGCATTCACCACAAAAAAAGAAAGAGTATCCATCAAGATGATAATGTAACCATACCAGAGTTTCTATGGCAGATCTGAGCCCATAGAATGAAGATATGGAACCTTCTCTAGTATTCAAGATCCTGACACCAACTCACACACAAGTATTCATGAATTTATCCACTGTACGTGTTCTGTCCTCATTCACCTCCCGTATGTACGTGCCCTAGCTCACGACATCCCACGTATACATCAAAAACTAGGTTTTCTAAACTTCCAAAAAAAAATTCGTCATGATCTCAGACTTACCAAAACTTATATGAGTTTGTTATAACCTTATAATTTATAGGATCATCTGGTGACTAGAAAATTTTTCACTATTTATGTATTTTGTCTTGCAAATAATATTTCATTCCTACAAATTATTTTCAAAAAGAAAGAAAAAAGAAAAGAAAGAAAAAGAAAAGAAAGAAAAAAGAAGAAAGACGAAATGAGAAAAAGAATAAAAGAGGGCATAAAAGAAAATGGATAAAAGCCCCATGCAATAATAATGACTTGATCCATATAGTTTAATCATGGTTAAGTTTTTTTGAATTTATGTTGATAGGTCTAGTGAATAAGCCTGGATAAACTATTTAATCTTAGCCAGGTAATTAGGTTAGCTAGTGAATAAATTTGATCAAACTGTTCAACCTTAATCAAATAGCCCTAGGGTAGAGTAACTCATTAGCCCAACAGTCTAATCTAGGATAAATGTGTAGTTAGGTAGGTTAGGACATAGGATAGCCAGTTTTTCCTTCAATAAATATGCTTGATCTTCAGTGAAATCCATGATTTTGATGTTTGATGTGTGTTTCCTAACCAATTGGTGACAAAAAGAGAAGGGTAGCAGCAAAAAACCAACAAAAAGAGAAATATCCTAAGTTTGCACTGCACATGTTTGGTTCACACCCATAGATAAAGAACGTTCTAAGATCAACGACTAATCTAGCGACACTTATATCAATAGAGGACAATGAATTTCGGACCCCCTCGACCATTCTACCTTTAACGGTGGGGGGGGGGGTCCAATATGGTGAATAAAGGGCACTATAAGATCAATAGATGATCTAGCGACACATATATCAATGGTGGATAGCAAATTTCAGACCACCCCGACCATTCTACCTTTAACGGTGGGGGAGGGGGGTCCGATATAGAGACTAAAGTAAGTGCATAAATAGACAGTGGATCCAGTGGCACTTGGATCTATGGTTAGCAAGATATCTCGAACCCCCCCGACTGTCCTACCTTTAACATTGGGGTGGCGGGTGGGGGGGTTCGNCCTAATGTGTCAACAACATATGGAGTCGGACGCCCGCACTCCAAAGCAGTTACTACCACATCCCCCCTCCGACATACTGCCATAATGATATTCCTATACCACCGCCACCTCATGACGTCACATCCCACTACCCCTCCTTACATGTCCCATCTCATAACTCGGTCATCTTGTCCCCTCCATTGCCCCGTTACCAATCATATCTCACTCGCTTATCTTCCAATCATCGCTCTCCACGTCATCTTGGTACACCCGTCACTTGTCCTTCACATGCCACCTCACACTTCCAGTGATCCGTTGGCCATTTATTAAAGGATAACATACCCATTAGTCTACTGACCTATCCCCCACGCCCAATCGATACCTTTTTACTCAAATTTAACCCCATTTCTTCCATTCGCGCACTGCCTCATACTCTTTGTGCACCATAAACTCATTTTCCTTGCCTTTGCAACCATTTGCCCAACCATAGACATTACCTACTAACATTTTGTTTCAGTGTGAAGGTACATGTTGAATCAATGGTTCCAAAATCCAAAATATCAGAAGTCAAGGAAAATCCTTTCCTCCCACCTCCTGTCAATCTCGACTGGATTCCATTAGCTGATAAAGATTACCTGATCATAGATACTAGGTGTGAATTTGACTTCGCGGAATTGTAAACATGGTTTAAAGATACCTTCATAGATCAAAGTGATGAGATTGGGCTCTGGGATTCCAATCTCCCTTTGTATCTATTTCCCCAAGTCCACCATTTTCCAAAGTTTTCCCTCAAATGCCAAGTGCATTACCTCCCCGATCACAGAGCCATAGTATCATCTTCTGGAGAAACTCTTTTCTCCATCACACCCAAGGCCATCGATCAAATGATACAGATACCTAGAGCTGAATCCTGTGCTCCCCTCACCATTGAAAGTCTAACATAAATGTACCAAAACCTGTTGTTTCCCCGAAGAGTGCATATTTTTGAGCTGTTCATCCCCAAGGATTCCCAATTCCCCAAGAAAAATAACCCTTACCACTCCATATTTTCATAAAGGGGCAACCAAATTATTTCATCATTATGTCGTCCACTCGACTATTTTTCAAACGAATGGGTTGCTGAACCCATATTGGGTTTCCTATCCACATTTTCTACTGAAGAAAAGGCCACCATCCATTTCGATTACAACAATTTTTTGGTCGAGAACATCCATGATCAGTTGTTCAAATTTTCCATGGAGGGCATGTTCCAGTACTCTTCTATACTAGCCTACATGTTCACCTTGTTTCAAGCATACAGGTTCTCTTTCCTTATGTAGAAAATGGACCATGATGACAAGCCACAGGCTATAACCTCTTGGACTTCGCTGCTCAGAAGAAATTCTATAGAGTTTGATTTGAAACAGTTTGTTGAGAAGTTTTACCATCCAATGGTAAGCATGCTCAGTGGTAGAATAGATCCGATGATAAATGAGGAGGTCCATATAATATTACACTTATTAGACCTCGCCAAGACTGGATATTGGTACCTCTATCAAAATCACACAGAAATCAGGGTATATGGGTGTCAGTTAGCTCCATACAAACTACCCACGTACTTGCCTGTCAGGATATTTTCCCTAGAGTTTATTAGAAAAATGATCAATTCAGATGATATACATTTTGTATCTCTGAAGAAGAAACAAAAGATGAGAATCAAAGGGAAGATAAGACCTTTTATCTACAACAGTCAAACTATTAGAGAAGAGGCATATAAAATATTAAAGGAAATGAAATTCAGTACCAGTTTCACTTGGCACTATGATCCATGTGGGATCATTGTAGATATGAGATTGAAAAACAAAATCTCTCCATATGCTCACACACTCAAACCAGAATTGAGAAATATCTGAACCAGGCAGAGTGGGATGTGAACACCCTGGAAGACACTGAACAACAGTCTCCCTTAACCATGATCTCATAGACTACAAATCCACAGGTACCAAAGGAGAAAATACCAAGGAAGGAGGTCTCTCCTTTAGTCACTGAATTGTCAGCAGAGGATTCTAGGTATACACTAAAGTGCCTAAAACCACCCACACAACTCACAAGTCTAAAGAGGAAGAGACTCAACCTACCAAGGTAGTCGAGGGAGAACGTACACCACTTCTTTCAAGCAGCCATCAGATAACATCTACTTATTCCTCAAAGAAGAAGACCGATACCACTGTGATCACTCAACCTCCATAGGGATCTGTAAAGCTGAGCATTTTTAAAAAATATGATTTGATTAAGAAGAAAAACCAGATACTGACCAGTAGCACCTATGATCAGTTCTGGAAGCAAATGCCAATAACACAACATAGGTTGTTCTCCACATTTGACACTGAAAAGGGAATAATGCACATGGTGTTTCTGCAAGCACAGGTGCCCCATACAGAAGAGATCACTGACTACAAAAGGTTGACTCTTGAATTTGATGCCAAACAATTTCATCCAATTGACCAAATGGATCTGCACAGGCATACTAGAGAAATGGTATTCTCCACATTGGCCCATGCTTCCACTACTATTGCGACATTACAGGTCTCTCTAAACAATGTTTAGACCCAATTGAAACTAGAGAAAATATCCTCTTTCACAAAGGACAACATAATAAAATCCTTGGAAGAGTTGGTGCTCAAGATTGGATACGACCCCTCAAATGTGAAAGCAACTGAGGAGCTGCTCAAGAAAACGAATGTTGAAATTGCATCTCTGAGGAAGCAACTGAAATTGCCAGCTACAGAAGACTCACAGGCCAAAGAGATAGTTGAGACAAAAGGGGAGAAAGAGGAATTTCTAGAGCTAATCATGGAACAGAGCACACAAATAAAGGAAATGGAGGTAGAGTTGGAAAGGTTGTTGAAGGAGAAGGAACAATCAACACCTATGGAAGTCATTCCACTGAGTGAATTTCCTCTCGCAGGAGTTAGCACAACAACTATATCAACAACCACTACAACAAAAATTCCATCAGCCACCCCACTGATAGCCTTGGAAAAATATTTAGAGATAGAAAAATCAATGGAGGAGAAGGCCCAAAACATGGATATCGGGGTCCAAATATTTTTC
Organism: Picea mariana; assembly: GCA_032191745.1. Classification (NCBI taxonomy): domain Eukaryota; kingdom Viridiplantae; phylum Streptophyta; class Pinopsida; order Pinales; family Pinaceae; genus Picea; species Picea mariana. The sequence goes on from JASDQU010010713.1 coordinate 178,935, forward strand.
AACAAGATCAAGGTGTTGCAAAAGAAATGTCTTCCTGGTATGTTGGTTCTAAATGATAAGCTAATGACCCTTTCCGACTACAAGCAGAAGATTTCCACGGTGGCCAAGGATAGTTCCAGGTTTTCTGAAATATAGGGTAGTATCACAGGAAAGGCATTCCTAGAGACTTTGCAGCTAGACCTTAGTATTCAGCACAAAGTCAAATATATTTTCCTCACCGAGCCGACTTTTTCCAAGTATACCAAGATGGACGAAATCTACCGCCAATTACTGAACGTTACCATCCTCGGTAAGCAAAGATGGGATGAGTTGTGCAAATTGATTGAGTAAGGATGAAGAGTCTCGTCCAAGTCAGCAAACAGAGAAGTCAAAGTCACGTAGATGATTCACTAATGGACTTCCTCGAAATCAACATGAATGATACAACATATCATCACCAGTTCCTATATTTTTGTATCTTGTTATCTAGTTAGTTAGATCTAGATTTTGCCACGTCCTGATCATTAATGTCAGGGTCGTTTGTAATTTTGATTATAAATACTTCGAACTTAGAAGTATCGGGGGTTGATCTTTACGCCCAAGAAAGTTGTAAGAACTGTAATTTTTATCAGATATCTACCAGTAATAAAAGGGATGTTTCATAGGATTCTCGTGTGTTAGTTGTTGGTGAAGTTTTCTCCTCTTTGTTGAATGTTTATCTCTCTCAGTACTCATTTTTTTTTTCTAAATATGATCATTTGAAAGTAGCGAAAGTTGCATAATTTATCCTTGTATACTCTGTTTCAGACTTTAAATGATCTAAATGTTTCTTCTGATGTTATAATTAAGGAATTCTTAAATGCTTGTTGGTTATAATTGATTATCTCATCTTCTCTACTTTCCATCATTTTTATGCTAAAGAATCCAGTAGTTTCATTATCCTACCCCGTGAGAATAACTTTTAAAATCCGTTAGTCAGTCTCAAATTTTATAAAATAGACCCCATAGCCCAATGGATGAGTAAGCGATAATTCAGCCATTTTATAAAAACAAACAACTCGATCCTATTCATTTTAACTATCCTAATATCTCAAATTTGAAACAAAGTTAAATCTTACAGAGAGATCCCTCTCTGAAACTGGCAGGGCTAGATTCTAGTTTCGAAGTGGTTGGATAAAGTTACCTCTGGTAAATTTATTCTACCTTTCAACAACCTCTGGGAATTTACAGAGTGTTAACATAATTGGAGACCATACTGGGGAATTGAACAAACTTTATATATCCTATGATTTATTTTCCCTAGACAAAGAAAACTTTATTTCTGAACGAATCATAAAATCTAAACTTATATAGAGATAATGTTCAAAGGTTGTTAAAGTTTGTATATATTAGTTAAAAGTTTCTAAAAATAAAAATTAAAATTAAAAATTCTGGCTCCTAAAAGATTTTTCACCAGATCTCATCCAGATCTTGAGCCTGCAATAGCAATAGAAAATCTTGAAAAATTACTTAGAAAGAAAAACGCTGCAAAGGGTTCCGAGATTCACAGTCCACTTCATAGGTCCCATTCTCTCCCAAATAAGTTCGTTTACCTTCAAGACCTCGATTTTGACATATCTTTTGAACAAATCCTTTTTAGAACAAAATCTAACATCTTTGTAAGTGAAATAGTTTTATATCAAACCATCCTTCAACCCAGGACCCTTGAAATACTTTCTCCCAGAGCAGATGTTGATTAATGATTCCTCCAGGAATTTGACAAGCTAGAAGATCTAGTTGTGAATCTTGATCAAGCCTTAGACAAAGCTCACTTTTAGTAGTCGGTCGAAGTTCCTGCCTTGTCTATTTCTGTAAATTCTATTAAAACTAAACCATTTCATTCATATCCTCGCAACCCTTCATCTTCCACAACTTTTGTCACCTCCCCTCCAATCACATAGGTTGTTTTTCAACCTCCTCAACCAATCATGGCAGCAAGATATGATCCATTGGTGTTGGTTGCTCCTTTACATGCCATGCCTCAAGATTATCAAACCAGACTCCCTCAGTTTGATAGTACTGGTCCTCTGAATGCACACCAACGTGTTGGCAAAATGAACAATTATTTTGATTTGCATAAAGTAGACGAAGTTGATGTGCATATGAGACTATTTTCACAGAGCCTGACTGGCAAAGTCAAAAAGTGGTTAAAAAACTTATGTGATTCTTCCATAACTAATATTGTTGCTTTTCATCAAAGTTTCCTTGACAGGTGGGAGGTGAAGAAAAATCCTCTTTAGATCTTGTCAGAATATGAGAATATCATAAGGAACCAAGGAGAGACAGTGCAGGATCACTGCACCCATTTCAATAACCTATACAATGCAATTCCATCTGATATCAAACCACCTCAAGGTCTGGCATTGATAAAATTCCCCGATGGATTTGATTTTGACATGTCATATTAGCTAAGGGAAAGAAACTCTGCTACTCTGGAAGACATGCAAAAAAGCACTGTTAGTGTGCAAGTAAATATTTTGGCTAGAAGGGCTAGGCAGAGAACAGAAAGGAGGGTCAACATTAAGGAATATCCTTCTACTTCCTCATCATATGCCAAATTAGATTCTCTATCTAGAGCTATGGAGAAAATAATGGAGAGACTCACTATAACTGACAAAAACCCACCTAGGGAGAAGCAATATGCTCCTCAAATTTGAAACCCAAAACTCAAAAGAAATCCACCCTAGATCAGCCAAAGAGATCCTAGAGATCAAAGAGAACAGAGGGGGCCTAATCAACAGATCAGATCACCCCTCCAAGAGAACTATGCTAATGATGGGGAGGAGGTAATCGAGGATTTTGATGACAGTCATATAAACCTCATGGGCATTCATGATGATGAATCCATTTTTCTTACCCAAGAAGAGCACAAGATCTTTCTCCTTTCACAAACAGAGGTCAATGAGGAAGCAAAGGAAACAAAACAACAGGCCTTTGAGAATTCCATAATGGAGATCCATAGGCAGTATAACCTGAGGAGCAAGAGGGAAAATGACAACCCTCCAAAAAAGGATGCTGAAATAAAGAAGGTTGTTGAAACAAAGAAGGCTACTGAAACAAAGAGAATAGTTGAAACCAAGAAAACCTCAGAAAACTTTCCCAAGAAAGTCCCTTACAGGAATAATGTTGAATCTCGTGCACAACAAACTCTAGAAATTCTTCAAAGAGAAAATCAGACTAAATTTTCATCAACTAGTCAACCAAGGGTACCTGGCCACAGAGTTCTGATAGATAAACCATAGGTATAGACCCTAAGCAAAGCTTCCACTACTTTCAGCCTTGAAGGGGAACTAGCTAAATTGAAGATTCCCATTCCCCTCTTTGAGATGATGAAGAAGAATGCTTACAGGTCGCAGGTGATTAAATCTTTAAGAATCGAACCTGAGATAGGTACTAAGGCTTTGAATGTTGGATCTGTCAATCAATCGGACACATTAAATCTTGTTTATGACCGACCAAAGATCTTATTTGGTCCTGAAGTTGATGGTCAGACTGATAATGGTGTCATGGCACCTTTTTACATCAGCCTAAATATCCATGACTTGACATTACACAACGCTGTGCTGGATTCGGGTGCCTCACATAACCTGATGCCCAAAGATGTGATGGAAAAGTTGGGACTTGAGGTCACCATACCCTATAAGGATTTGCATTCGTTTGACTCCAACAAGGTCAAATGTATAGGGCTGATTAAAGACTTATGCATCACCCTAGCTCAAATCCCAGCAAAGAGTATGGTAATGGATATAGTAGTTACAGACATCCCCCCAAAATATGGTATGTTACTATCAATATCATGGGGAGATAAGATGAAAGGAACCCTACAACTAGATATGTCCTATGCCACCATCTTGGTATTTGGACAACAGAGGAGACTTACAAAGAAACCATGATCAAGTATATGGTCATCAGTCATGAAAAGCCACACAACTACCCTCTATACTATGCACATTCTGATATGGATTCTTTCATTATATACAATGATTGTGATTTGGAAGAACAAATTTCTCTAATGGAAGATGATACAGATGATCCGAAAGAGAATAAGGCCATCATTCAGGCAAGAAAGGTTGAAACTATGGAAAGTGAGGAACTCCTAGCAGATTTTTGGAGCATGGATTTTGATGGTGTAGTGAGAAAAGAGGGAGTTGGAGTTGTGTTTTGGTTACATAATCACAGATCAAGGTATTCAGAGATCTATTCCTACAAACGGAATTTCCAATGCACTAACAACATAACTGAGTACGAAGCTTTGATGCTCGGCCTGAAACTATTGAAGAAAGTTTGTGCCAAACAAATAATGGTAAGGGGTGATTCTGAATTGATTATCAAGCAAATCAAAGGTGAGTATGTGGATAAACATACCATACTTAGAGCCTATACGAATGTTTTTTTGGATGCCCTTCAATGCTTTACTGAAATCAACTTGTAGGTAATGCCTAGAGGACAAAACATACTTGCAGACGGGCTGGCTACATCAGTAGCTACCTGTAAAATTCCTTTTTGTCCCACTCGCAAGTACACAGTGGAGGTGAAGTGTAGAACAACCATTCTTGACAACATCAGATACTGGTAGGTATTTGAAATGACGATCAAATTGAAGACTTCCTACAGTGTAAGAATGATTTCAAATGTGTAAACATAGATTTAGAAAATGATGATGAGATTGTAAATAAATATGTTTTTGAAAGTGGTAGTGTAAATATCATAGATTCCAAAGGTTTGAATGAAAATAAAGTAGATGTAGATGAATTGAATGAAAATGAGATAGATTTTGATATTCTACATTTGAAAATTAATGTGTTACCTAGAGGTTTAGTTCCACTGGAAGACTTGTTTGATTTTAACAATAGCTAGAAAACCAAAAATTGAAGCTAGTGGTAAAGAGGTTGAAGAGTGCAACATAGGAACAGATGAAAATCCCAAGATGATAAAACTTTCCAAATCTTTGCCCCCCAAGAAAAAATGCAAATACATTAAACTTTTTAAGGAATATGTATATGTGTTTTCTTAGGGTTATGAGGAATTAAAATCCTACGACACAAGTGTCATACAACATCAGATTACCATAAAAGAAGAACACAAACCTTTTAGGCATAAACTTAGGAGAATAAATCCCAAGTTGCTTCTCCTGGTAGAGAAAGAAATAAAAAATATGTATGATGAAAAAACCATAGTCCCCTTGATATTTTCCAAATGGGTTTCTAACCTAGTTCCTACCAGGAAGAAAACTGGTGAGATCAGACTTTGCATAGATTTCATAAATATGAGAAAATTATCCCTCAAAGATAATTACCTGTTGCCCAAAATGGACCACATTTTGCAAAACGTAGTTGGGGCCAGTAGGATCTCCTTACTAGATGGTTTCTCGGCTACAACCAAGTCCTTGTCCACCCAGAAGATCAAGAGAAGACAACATTTACCACACCCTAGGGAACCTTCATGTATGTGAAGATGCCCTTTGGATTGATGAATGTTGGTGCCACTTTTCAAAGGGAATGGATATTGCTTTTGTGGACGAACTAGGAATATTTATAGTCATATATCTGGATGATGTGACTGTATACTCCCAATCTGACGAAGAACACTTGTAGCATCTCAGACGTGTGTTTGAGAAGTACAAAAAATTTGGGAGTTTGTTTAACCCAAAGAATGATTTGTTCAGTTTAGAGGAAGGAAAGTTGTTGGGACACATAATATCTAAAGATGGAATTAAAATAGATCCCAGTAGGATAGAATCCATCTAGAAGCTGGAACACCCTAGAAACATCAAAGAGCTACAATCATTCATCAGAAAAATAATTTTTCTTAGAAGTTTCATACCCAACTTGGCCGAACTTCTTAGGAACATCACTAATATGTTGAAAAAAGACACAAAAATTAAATGGAACACTGAATCCAAACAATCATTTGAGTAGGTGAAACATGCACTCACCCAAGCCCCCAGTTCTGATCATCCCAGACTACACCAAAGAATTTTATCTTTTCTCTTTTGCATCTAAACACACCATAACAACAGTATGGTTGCCGAAAAATAATGAAGGGTGTGAACAACCCATAGCATTTTTTAGCAAATATTTGAGAGACATTGCATTGAACTACAACATAATGGAGAAACAAGCCTTTTCCCTGGTAAATGCCATAAAGGATTTCAAAGTCTATATTCTCCATTCTCACACAATTGCATACATTCCAAACACAGTGGTAAAGGACATCCTGACTTAGGATAATCCAGATGGTAGTAGAGGAAAATGGATTGTGGTTATTTTATAATATGACATCGAAATAAAACCTACTAAACTGATCAAAGGACAGGGTTTGGCCAAACTAATGGTTGAATCTAATTTTCATGCTCTAGATATTAATTTTTCGGCGGTAGTTGATGAACAGGAAGAGCAGGCGACTCCAAATGTAAAGGAAGTATTCTTAAAATCTCCTTGGTATGCAGACCTCATTTTTGTACTTCATAACTTACAAGCTCCTCGTTTGAATAAGACCAAATCCAGATTTATCAAGCTAAAAGCATTGAAATTTTGTATTCTAGAAGGTAATATTTATTGGAAAGATCCTGGTGGTATTTTTCTTAATTGCTTGTTGAAAGATGAAGATGACAAAGTTCTGTAGGATTTCCATGCAGGGGACTGTGGTGGACATCTGAGTTGGAAGACGACAACTAACAACATTTTAAGAGATGGTTTTTACTGGCCTACATTCTTTGTTGATGTTCATCAAAAAGTTACTTCTTGTCATAAATGCCAGGTCTTCGAAGATGAAAGGAAGTTGTTGCCTCTCCCCATGAATCCCATCTCAATTGAATCCCCTTCCCAACAATGGGGTTTGGAATTTATTGGAGAAATACATCCATCCTCCTCAGGCCAACACACGTGGATCCTCATGGCCATGGACTACTTAACCAAGTGGATCAAGGCTATGCCATGTAGGCAATCTACTGACTCTGTTATCATTAAATTTTTTGAAACTAATATCTTGTCTCATTTTGGATGCCCCAGAAAAATTATAGCTGACAATGTAGTGGCATTCAGATCCAAAAAACTCATAGATTTTTCCAGCCAATACCACATTACTTTGGGACACTCCACAACTTATTAACCTCAAGGAAATGGGCTAGTTGAGTCCTCCAACAAGACTCTAGTGAATATCAGTAAGAATACTCTGCAAGAAAACAAGAAGTCCTAGCATAATAAGTTGGTTTCCGCACTCTGGGATGACAGAATAAGAACTAAAAGATCAATTGGCATGTCACCATACCAATTGGTGTATGGAACTGAAGCAGTTTTTCCCATCTCCTTAGGAGTCCCTATCATGAAATTGTTGCAGGAAGTGCAAGAAGAGACAAATGATGTCCAGAGGAGGATAAATCAAATGAACCACTTAATGCAATCCAGAGAGTAAGTCTACAACAAGACTCAGGTTATCCAAGAAGGTATAAAAAAGATCTATGACAAGAGGACTAAAGAAGATGATTTTGAGCTGGGAAATATGGTTCTGAAATGGGATTCTAGAAATGAGGACAAGGTAAGCATGGAAAATTTGATAGCTTATGGAAAGGCTCTTACACCATTCAGGCATTCAGAGGAAATAACGCATTTTTTCTAAAAAACATTGATGGATCAGACCTACCAGGCGGACCGGTTAATGGCGGGATGCTGAAGCATTATTTTCCTCCCCAATAAAGATCTCATGAATCCATATTCATTGTACATACCATTTCCCTTTTCATTTAGGTTTTGTGTAGGTGATATTTATCAGGTGGTTGAATCCCGTAGAGAAGGCCCTAAGCCACTGACCAATGCCACCAAGTTCCCCCCCCCAAAAAAAAAATAGATAGCAGCAATAAAGAAATGGAGGAAACCTTTGCAGACATAAAAAAAAATGTTCTTGGCACTTCACAAGGAGAGTACCATCCCCAAGTGGAGCTATTGTTATAACCCTATAATTTATAGGATCATCTGGTGAATGGAAAAAATTTCACTATTGATGTATGTTGTCTTGCAAATAATATTTCATTCCTGCAAATTATTTTCAGAAAGAAAGAAAAAAGAAAAGAAAGAAAAAGAAAAGAAAGAAGAAAGAAGAAAGAAAAAATGAGAAAAAGAATAAAAGAGGGCATAAAAGAAAATGGATAAAATCCCCATGCAATAATAATGACTTGATCCATATAGTTTAATCATGGTTAAGTTTTTTTGAATTTATGTTGATAGGTCTAGTGAATAAGCCTAGATAAATTGTTTAATCTTAGTCAGGTAGTTAGGTTAGCTAGTGAATAAATTTGATCAAATTGTTCAACCTTGATCAAATAGCCTCAGGGTAGAGTAATTCATTAGCCAAACAATCTAATCTGGGCTAAATGTGTAGTTACGTAGGTTAGAACATAGGATAGCCAGTTTTTCCTTCAATAAATATGCTTGATCTTCAAGGAAATCCATGATTTTGATGTTTGAGGTGGGTTTCCTAACCACTTGGTGACAAAAAGAGAAGGGAAGTAGTAGAAAACCCACAAAAAGAGCAATATCCTAAGTTTGCATTGCACATGTTTGGTTCGCACCCAGAGAATAAAGAGTGTGCTAAGATCAATAGTTGATCTAGCGGTGCTTATATCAACGGAGGACAGCGAATTCTAGATCCCATCGACCATTCTACCTTTAACGGTGGGGGGGGCGGGGGCGGTCTCCGATATGGTGAATAAAGAGCACGCTAATATCAACGACTGATCTAGTGGCACTTATATCAACGGTGGACAACAAATTTTTGGACCCCCCCCATCATTCTACCTTTAACAGTGGGGGGGTGTCCGATATAGAGACTAAAGTGAGTGCATAAATCGACGGTGGATACAGTGATGCTTAGATCTATGGTTAGTAGGAGATCCTGGACTCCCCTAACTGTCCTACCTTTAACGTTGGGGAGGGGGGGGGGTCCGATATGGGTAGGTTTTCTTGGAAAGCCCCATCCTAATGTGTTAACATCATATGGAGTCATACCCCCTCACTCCAAACCAGTTATCGCCACATCCCCCCTATGACATATCGCCAGACCGATATTCCTATACCATCGTCATCTCATGACATCACATCCAACTACCCCTCCTTATAAGTCCCATATCATAAATCTGTCAGCTTGTCCCCTCCATTCACCCGTTGCCGGTCATGTCTCACTCGCTTATCTTTCAATAACCACCTTCCACGTCATCTTGGTACACCCATCACGCATCCTTCACATGCCACCTCACACTTCAAGTGATCTATTGGCCATTTATTATAGGCTAACATACCCATTAGTCTTCTGACCTATCCCACGTGCCCAACAGATACCCGTTTACTCAAATTTAACCCTATTTCCTCCATTCGTGCACTGCCTCACACTCTCTATGCACTAGAAACTCATTTTCCTCACCTTTGCAACCATGTGCCCAACCATATCCATTACCTACTAACATTTGGTTTCAGTGTCCAAGTACCTATTGAATTAATGGTGCCAAGATCCAAAAGATTAAAAGTTGAGGAAAATTCTTTCCTCCCACCTCCTGTCAATCTCGACCAGATTCCATTAGCTGATAAAGATCACCTGATCACAAAGACCAGGTGCGAATTCGACTTCGTAGAATTGCAAACATGATTTAAAGATACCTTCATAGATCAAAGTGATAATATTGGGCTCTGGTAGTCCAATCTCCCTCTGTATCTATTTCCCCAAGTCCACCATTTTCCAGAGTTCGCCTTCAAATTCCAAGCACATTACCTCCCCGATCATAGAGCCATAGTATCATCTTCTGGAGAAAATATTTTCTCCATCACACTTGAGGCCATCGATCAAATGATGCAAATACCTAGAGCCGAATCTCGTTCTCCCCTCACCATTGAAAGTCTAACAAAAATGTACAATAAACTATCGTTTCCTCAAAGAGCGAAGATTTTTGAGTTGTTCCTCCCCCAGGATTCCCAATTCCACAAGAAAAATCCCCCTTACCACTCCTCCATATTTTCAGAAAGGGGCAACCAAATTATTTCATCATTATTTTGTCTACTCATCTATTTTTCAGAGGAATGGGTGGCTGAACCCATATTGGGTTTCCTATCCACATTTTCCGTTGAAGAAAAGGCCACCATCCATTTCGAGTACAACACCTTTCTGGCTGAGAACATCCATGATCAATTGTTCAAATTTTCCACGGAGGGTATGTTCCGGTACTCTTCTATAATGGCCTACATGTTCACCTTCTTTCAAGTAGGCAGGATCTCTTTCCCTATGCAGAAAATGGACTAGGACAACAAGCCACAGGATGTAACCTCTTGGACTTCGCTGCTCAGAACAAATTCCACAGAGTTTGATTTCAAACAGTTTGTTGAGCAGTTTTACCATCCAGTGGTGAGCATTCTTAGTGGTAGAATAGAGCCGAGGATAAATGAGGATTTCAAGAGAATCTTACACCTCTCAGACATCGTCAAGACTGGAGATTGGTACCTCTATCAAAATCACACAGACATCAGGGTATATGGGTGTGAGTTAGCTCCATACAAACTACCCATGCACTTGCATGTGAGGATATTTTCCCTAGATTTTATTAGACAAATGATCAATTAGGATGATATACATTTTTTATCTATGAATAAGAAACAACACATGAGAATCAAAGGGCAGATAGGACCTTGTATCTACAACAGTTGAGCTACTGGGGAAGAGGCAAATAAAATATTAACAAAAATGAAATTCAGTACCAATTTCACTTGGCACTATGATCCATGTGGGATCATTGCATAGATGAGATCTAAGAACAAAATCTCTCCATATGCTCACACACTCAAACCCGAAATTGAGAAATATGTGAACCAGACATAGTGGGAGGTGAACACCCTAAAAGACATTGAACAACAATCTCCCTTAACCATGATCTCACAGACTACCACTCCACAGGTACCAAAGGATAAAGGACCAAGGAAGGAGGTCTCTCCTTCAGTCATTGAATTGTCAGCAGAGGATTTCCAGGTATACACTAAAATTCCTAAAACCACCCACACTACTCATAGGTCTGGAGAGGAAGAGACCCATCCTACCAAGGTAGTCGAGGGAGAACGTAGACCACTTCTTTCAAGAAGCCATCAGATGATGTCTACTTCTTCCTCAAAGAAGAAGACTCATACCACTGTAATTACTCAACCTCCATAGGGATCTGTAAAGATGAGTATTTTTTAAAAATATGATTTGATTAAGAAGAAAAAATAGATGTTGTCTAGTAGCACCTATGCTCAGTTCTGGAAGAAAACGTCAACAACACAACACATGTTTCTCTCTACATTTGACACTGAAAAGGGAAGAATGCACATGGCATTTATGCAAGCATAGGTGCCCCCATCCAAAAGATATCATTGACTACAAAAGGTTGACTCTTGAATTTGATGCCAAACAAGTTCATCCAGCTGACCAGATGGATCTTCATAGGTAGACTAGAGAAATGGTATTCTCCACATTGGCTCACGCTTCCACTAATGCTGCAAGATTATAGGTCTCTTTGAATAATGTTTAGACCCAATTGAAACTGGAGAAAATATCCTCTTTCGCAAAGGAAAATAGGATAAAATCCTTAGAAGAGTTGGTGCTCAAGATTGGATACGACCCCTCAAATGTGAAAGAAGTTGAGGAGCTTCTCAAGAAAAAGAATGCCGACATTGCATATCTGAGGAAGCAACTAAAATTGCTAGCTACAGAAGAATCATAGGCCAAAGATATAGTTGAGATAGAAGGGGAGAAAGAGGAATTGATATAGCTAATCATGGAACAGAGCACACAGATAAAGGAAATGGAGGCAGATTTGTAAAGGTTGTTGAAGGAGAAGGAAAAATCAACACCTATGGAAGTCTTTCCACTAAGTGCAGTTCCTCTCACAGGAGTTAGCACAACAACTGTATCAACAACCACTACAACAAAAATTCCATCAGCCACCCCACTGATAGCCCTAGACAAATAAGTAGAGCTAGCAAAATCATTGGAGGAGAAGGCCTGGAACATGGATATCGGGGTCCAAAAAGTTTTCAACAAGATCGAGGTGTTGCAGAAGAAAGGTATGCTTGGTATGCTGGTTCTAAACATTAAGCTAATGACCCTTTCCAACTACAAGAAAAATATTGCCACGGTGGCCAAGGATAGCTCCAAGTTTTTCAGAATATAGGGTAGTATCATAGGCAAGGAGTTCCTAGAGACTTTGCAGTTGGACCTTGGTATTCAGCACAAAGTCAAATATGTTTTCCTCACCAAGCTGTCTTTTTCCAAGTATACCGAGATGAACGAAATATACCGCCGGTTACTGAAATTTGCCATCCTCGGTAAGCAAAGATGGGATGAGCCATGAGAATTGATTGAGTAAGGATGAGGGGTCTCGTCCAAGTCATCAAACAGAGCATTCAAATTCACGTAGATGATTCACTAATGGCCTTCCCTGAAATCAGAATGAATGATACAACAAATCATCATCAGTTGCTATATTTTTGTATCTTGTTATCTAGTTAGTTAGATCTAGATTTCTCCATGTCCTGATCATTAATGACAGGGTCGTTTGTAATTTTTATTATAAATACTTCAAAATTAGAAGTATTGGGGGTTGATCTTTACACCCAAGAAAGTTGTAAGCACTATATTTTTTATCAGAGATCTACCAGTAATAAAAGGAATGTTTCACAGGATTCTCGTGTGTTAGTTGTTGGTGAAGTTTTCTCCTCTTTGTTGAATGTTTATCTCTCTCAGTACTCATTTTGTTTTTCTTAATATGATCATTTGAAAGTAGTGAAAGTTGTAGAATTTATCCTCGTATACTCTGTTTCTGACTTTAGATGATCTAAATGTTTTCTTTTGATGTTATAATTAAGGAACTCTTAAATGCTTCTTGGTTATAATTGATTATCCCATCTTCTCTGTTTTCCATCATTTTTATGCTAAAGAATCCAACAGTTGCATTATCCTACCCTATGAGAATACCTTTTAAAATCGGTTAGTCACTTTCAAATTTTATAAAAAAGACCCCATATCCTAATGGATGTGTAAACGATATTTTAGACATTTTATAAAAACAAACAACACGGTCCTATTCATTTTAACTAGCCTAATATCTGAAATTTTAAACAAAGTTAAATCTTACAGAGAGATCCCTCTCTGAAACTGATAGGGCTAGATCCCAGTTATGAAGTGGTTGGATAAAGTTACCTCTGGTAAATTTATTCTTCCTTTCAACAACCTCTGGGAATTTACAGAGTTTTAACAACATCCATGAGATCCTCCAGACCATATCTCTCTCAGAATAGATCTTCAATACATGATCAAGAGATACATTCTACAAGAGACCCCTTGCCTCTTATTTATATTCTCCAAGTAGCTTCCTTAGAAGCATATTCTAGGTCACTTAGCCCACATAGCCACTTTCTCCACATAGTCACTTATGTTCAACTTTGCCCAATTTTTCACTTGTCCATATATCCAATAGCCACTTGACCACTTAACCCTCTTTCCTCATTTTAGGGTTACCTTTCTCATAACTACTTTCCATCATTAGAAAGTTCTCCATTTATTTGATTATTTAACTAATCCTCCTTGACTTTGTTACTTTACTTTAATATTTAAATAATCACTTCACTTTATTTAAATAATATCTTCTTTGTGGGAATTTTGACTTCTTTGACCTTTTGGGGATTCAAGCCAACATATGAGGGTCCTTCAACTTCGTAAATCCATAACTCTCAAACAGTGACGAATTATGTGACATTCCACATATCATCAAAAATGGCATGAAAAGAACTATCCAACTAGGATAGCTTCACTAAAAAATTCATTGATATTCATATCATTATTCCACAATGAAGCATGGGTTCTCCAACCATAATTCTAGGATAACTCAACCACAAAGCATCTTCCCGTGAGGGATTTCACCATCAGGAGACCAATTTGGATTTCATCCATTTGTACTTCTTATTAACCATGATAAGACAATAATGAGTTATCTTTACATCAATCCAACTATGCATCATATATCAATGTATCCATATCGATCCATTTTCACCATATCGATCCATCTTCATATTTTCATCATATCAATGACAACTCATTGATCCATCTTCAACTAAGCATCATATCAATGAAAAATCATTGATCCATATTCATCTATGCATCATATCAATGACAACTCATTGATCCATATTCAAATAAGCATCATATCAATGACAACTCATTGATCCATATTCATCATCATATGCCTATGATTCTACTTGACATCTATCCATTCACATCAAGGACAATACTTATTACATTAGTATGCTAAGACATTATTCCTTTGGCATCAATCAATACCTTGACATCAATCAATCAATCCTTCGACATCAATCAATCAATCCTTCGACATCAATCAATCCCTTGACATTAATCAATCAATTGAAACAATCATTTGAAATAAATTAATCAAACCTTTGGCATCAATGATAGCATGATCTTGAATCTTCTGCCGATTTCGATCCTCTTACCTCACCAACGGATGAGGGGTTCCTATTCTTATGACCATGTGGGCCACTTTGTTGTCTTGTTCACATGATTGCCTCAATGAGACTTTTCCCTTGGATGAAGCTATCATCGAAGCCATGAATGGTTCCAAAAAACCTTGGTATGATATGCATCATCGCTCTTATTTTCTCCCAGATCTTGAAAGAATCGCACAAGATGAATTTCGATCTACTTTGAGTGAGATAGTCGGTCATGCTATAATTCCACTTGATACACACATAATTTATGTTGAAGGAAATATGTCGAGTATCTCTTCTACCGTCACGATCTATATCTCTCATACCTTTGGAAATATTGAAAACATACATATCGATGCACATTGTTCGCCAGAATAAATCTTGATCTACACCGAACTCTTCAAGGAATGTCGAGATGTATTCACTTGGTCATATGAGGAGATGCCAAGAATTGACCCTCGTATTTTCAAGCATGATATTATAAATTATTTGGATGCTAAACCTATTCGACAATGTCTTAGAGCTGTCAATCCCCAGAAGGCCCCTGCTATTAAGGAAAAAGTAGAGAAACTACTTAATGTTGGCTTTATCTACTTGGTTCCCTTGACTCAATGGGTACCAATCTTGTTCCTATGAATAAGAAGATAGGAACCATCCATGTATGCATGGAATTTCATGACCTGAACAAATACTATCCTAAAGACAAACTCCTGACACCTTTCATCGATTAGATTCTTGATGAGTGTACGGGAAGAAAAGTGTTTTCTTTCATGGACAGATTTTCAGGGTATAACCAAATTCAAATTAAACCTGAGGATCAACACAACATGAAATATATTTGTCCTTGGGGTACTTTCACATACCGTAAAATGTATTTATACCTTAAAAACACCAGAGAAACCTTCCAATGTTCTATGACCTTCGCATTTCACGATCTTAAGAATATAGTCGAAGCTTACCTTGACGATCTTGCTGCTTACTCTCATAAGAGAGAAGATCATTCTAAGCACCTTCGGCTAGTTTTTTAAAGATGTCGTTACTATAGAATTTGGTTCAACCCTCATAAGTTCATCTTTTGTGTTAGGTTTGGTCGTCTTTTGGTATTTCTTGTTTTTGAGACCAGGATCATGGTAGATCCGTTAAAGGTTGAGGAAATACTTCGATTGCCTCCCCTGTGCACTATCCGACAAATTCAAGGTTTACAAGGGAAAGCTAACTTTTTATGTCGATTTATAGTAAACTGTGCCAATATCACTAAGGGTTCCATGCATCTTTTGAAGGAGGACACCCATTTTATCTAGGATGATCGATCCCATGAGTCCTTCAATGCTTTGAAGAAAGAATTGGTATCGACACCTCTACTGAAGTCTTTTGACTATAGTAGGGATTACTTGCTTTATGTCAATGCGAATGAGGAGACGATTGGTATGGTTCTAGTTCAAGAGGAAGATGAGCTCCATGAGAGCGTCATCTACTATCTTGGTCTAAAATTAGTCAATCCTGAGCTCAATTATTCTCACGCTAAAAAGTTAGCTTTGGCTGTCATTCATGCAGTCCAATGTTTATGACATTATATATTGCTTTGCAATACTAATGTGGTTTCTGATTTCAATCCATTTCAATACATCCTTACTAGGTGTATCATAGAGGGGAAAATATAATAAAGGGATTGTCATTTTACAATAATTTGATATCGATTTCGCTTCTGAGAAATACAAGAAATCACTAGTCTTCACAGAGTTAATATATGACTTTCCATGATTAGATGAGGATGTTATCCATGTTTATTTGTTTGCGGACAAACAAATTTTCCTTGTCTAGTCGTCTGAACCCTGGTATGGAGACATCATTCTCTATCTTTAAACCTTGAAGTTCCCTCAGCATCTCTCCCGAGATGACCAACGACATGTACAATACCAAGCTAAGAATTGCACTAGCATCGACGACACTTTGTATCACAGAGGAATAGACAATCTCCTGCATCTTTACTTAACTCACGAGGAATTAGACTCAGTTCTAAACGATTCCCACAGTGGGGCTTGTGGTGGTCATCTATCCAAGCTTGCGACATCCTAGAAAATTTTGCGAGCCAGTTATTTCTGGCCATCTTTTCACAATATTATTGCTAAGGGGTGTTTTTTCCCTTAGGAAATGGCACCTTGGTCAAATATGCATGAAAGGGGGATAAAAAACCCACTTTTCCCTTTTTATCCTAAGTTTAGCACCCAAGCGTGTTGTGCTAAGGGGCGTGTAGATATGGGTGGCTAAGATCTACGTGCTCAGATCTACGACGCACAGTCTATATCGGACCCCCCTAACCTTCTACCTTTAACAGGGGGGGGAGGGGGGTCCGATTTGGTGGTTTTTGAGCGTGACCCCCCCACTAATGTGGTGCCTCCTCGTTAACTCAGATGCCCACCCCCCGCACTAAACTGCTTACTACCCGCCACCTTCGAGTAGACCACTTACCACCTCTTCTTACCTCTATCGCCTACCATCGACACATGTATTACACTCAACCTTTCCCTCATTCTGTCACATCTTCCTTTTCACTCCCTCCTCTTGCCTCCTCACACCTTCCTCCACTCATTGTTCTTTGGGCCTATCCCCATTCCTATTGTCCTTCTCCATTTCCCCTTATGCCCCTCGCCTCCTGACATATGTCTCCCATGTCACCTCCATTTATATTTTTTTCACAATTCCCCTCTGTTTATGTAGCCTCTCCCCTTGTCACAGCATCACATTCCCATGCCACATCACCTTCATCCCATTGCACCCCAGCACCCGCATTCTGACACCCACAATTTCCCACTCACCTCTTCGCTATCGAATCATTTCACCTGGATGCCGAAAATTAGTTGTATCTTGTTGATCTTGCACCAAACACCTTGGAAGATCCTCCTTGTCAGCCTCCATGATTGCCTGTCATCTTCCTGGTAAGCATCCAGCGGGGATCCTAGTGGCACAGTTTCAGAGTGCGGCCAGTATGTTTTCTAGGTGCCAAGTTGAATTGGGTCGTCCTAATCCCAATGAAGATAGTTAATGAAAACAAGGAAGGTGGTTGAGACATCATGTACTTCCATAAATAGAAGTCCAGACCGTGGAAGCAGGCTATCAGTGTAGTATACCAGAGGTTGTGTCTAATAGAAGACTGCATGGGTAGTATGACTAACGCCTGCATGCACAACCTTATAGATAAGCTCGCTAATGAAAAGCCTTGAACACGTGACATGATCACGCCTCGAGAAATTAGAGCCAATTCTAAGTATATGTAGGCACTTTTTCCATTTTTGTATGGTCGATGGTGGAGCTAGGCTCCCGTATTGTAAATTTTTAATGAAGCCTGTGTTTCTTTGGTTATGTTTTGTAATTTTAGACTTCTTGTTTAATGAAATTCAGCCTTCTTTTCCACATCTTTTGCCTCTGATACTGAAAGGCTCGGGCATGGATGATTCAGTTGAGTGTTGTAGTCATATTATGATGTATGTTTGATCGCATACTTTTATAGAGTTTTCAGTTTCCTGAAGTTTTGGATCCAAGAGGATCTTGTATTTGAAGCTTTTCATCCTTAGTCTATTGGAAGACTTGATGTCCATAGCAAACCTTTACATTTTCTCATCAAGTTCTTCCTCCTTCTCACCCTTACTACAACTTATTGGCTGAAGTTAAATCAAGACCTTATATTCCTATGCATGCCAACCCAATTTTCTAAGTTAAAGTGATATTATCCTAAGTCTACACCCATTCGAACCCCCTTAAATTTATTCATCATGACATACAAACTGATGGGTACTAGGCTTACCTCCCCTGCAATATGTAGGTGACTTCTAGTGCTAACATTTATGGCACCTCTTTCGAGGATGGATTGAATATTTTCCCAGGGATAGAATGACAACGAGATTCTGATTTTGAAGGTGCATCAGACATCAGAACCATTGAATATTGCAACCTGCACCTGGAGACTCCATTGATGTGAATTCACTGTTTCAGTTGTGGCTTCCATAGGAAGACACATGAGGTATACTTCACAGCTGCCTCTAGCAACACCTAAAGGTGACCCAGAGAAAATCATTAGAAGATGAAAGATTATTCAGGAAGGAACTTCAACTGTTATTCCTGGTGATTCTGGTAATTTTCATAATCCTCCTTCGACAAATCCAGTAGTTGTTTCTCATTTTCTTATTACACCATCTATTGGAGATTATAGAAGTTTAAATTTTGGGATTTTTCTTGCTAGTTTCCCCTCTCCTAGTTTCGATGTGGAAGGATTTGACACTCTTATTTCCCTAGGAGTTGTACCCTAGTCTAAACCCAAAACCCATGAATAATTTCCCACTTTGAGCTTCACTACTCCTCCTCCTATTAAAGTTGTTACTTTTATAGAGAGGGAAACCTATGTTCCCTCAAGCCCTGTAGCTTTTTCCTCAAATCCCCTATTGTTTCCCTTTCCTCCTGGAGGCCTAGTTCTAGCCTCCCCTATTCAAGCAACATCTCCTCTTGGTTATCCTCCAACTATCATCCCTATGGTAGGTGCTAATCCCCCTCGGAACATAATGGATGTCATAGTGGCTGCAAGATATGTGCCTCTAATCTTACCTCATCCAATGAATGCCCTACCTACTGGAGATTACCTAAAATACATGCCCAAATTCACAGGAGAATAAGACATAACTATTAAAGAAAACCTTGTTGCCTTCTACAGTTATGCAAACAATCTAAATATTGAAAATGAGGATGTGTAGATGAGAGTCTTTGTCCAGAGCCTTCATGGTGAGGCTAGGAAATGGTTTAGGAGGTTGACCCCTGGATCCATCACTAGGATTGAGGATTTAGATGATGTGTTTTCAAGACAATGGGGGGATAAAAAAGAATTCATGTATTATATCATAGAGTTTGGGTCCCTAAAGAGAAAAGAGGGGGGTTCTTTCTCTGATTTCTCCAAAATATTCAACAAAATGTATAACAAGATCCATGCTGATATAAAGCCTACAGAAGCCTCTGCCAAAATTACTTATGATAGTGCTTTTGACCCTGATTTTTGCCTCCTGTTAAGAGAGATAAGATCTAATTCCTTCGTTCATATGCAAGATGCAACCCTGGAATTAGAGTCCAACATATTGGTAGTTGACATACTTAGGAATATATCTGATAGAGACAGAGGAAGGGGAATATCTGAAGCTTCATCCTTCTATTCCTCTACATCCCATACTCAAGTAGATGAATTGACTAAGTTGGTAAAATCTCTTTCTACAGAGATGGAGAAGATGAAATTCGAAGGGAATCAAGGTTATAAGAGTGACCAAAATGCCCTTAACAGAGGTAACTTTAGAATACCAAATAATACCCTGGAGATACTTCCAAGAGAGCCTCGAAACAAAGATAGGGATGATCAGAAAATCCAAACACCTCTCCAAAATAACCTCATTGTTGATGAATAAGGAGAGGAAGAAAATATTGATCCCAGAATCCATTGTCTTGGAGACACCTCCCCATTTCCCCATTTAACCCAATCTGCATATGAAGAGTCCCTCATGGACAACCAAATAAATGAGCTGAGTAAGGGGGAGAATACCAATAGCAATCCCAATAAAGATAACCTTAGGTCTAAGAAGAAAGAAAGGAATTATGACATCCCCGATTAGCCTTTCAGAGTAGAGAAGTTTGCTAAAGACGCAGCAAAAAATAGCAAGGAAAAGAAAACACATAACCCCTAACCAATAGCCAAAGGTCCTATCCCAGAAGTGAGAGAAATTATGAATCTCCCCTCCTATTTTAAGTTTGATAATGAAATTCAAAATATTAGGATCCCTGTACCCCTTTCAGAGCTATTCAAGCATGAAGATTTCAAAAGGTCCCTCTCTAAGTTGTTGCAGTTTGAGACATCATCTCATTCCATAGACTCAGTAAACCTCCAAGACAAAAAGCCAACAGTGATATTAGGTCCTTTGATAGAATATAGAGATGATTCACCCCCTCCCTTCTATACATGTATGAACATACATGACAAGGTGCTGCATAATTGTTTGATGGATTTAGGGGCATCTCATAATCTCATGCCCAAAAATGTCATGGATGAACTTTTATTAGAAATCAAAAAGACTTATCATGATTTGTATTCTTTTGATTCAAGGAAAGTGCAGTTTCTTAGGGTCATCAAAGATT
This sequence comes from Picea mariana, assembly GCA_032191745.1. Lineage (NCBI taxonomy): Eukaryota > Viridiplantae > Streptophyta > Pinopsida > Pinales > Pinaceae > Picea > Picea mariana. The sequence continues at coordinate 199,628 of JASDQU010010713.1, forward strand.
TGGTTGTGACCTTGTTTCAGTTTTCCATGAAAAGTGTGGTCATGGATATTGTGGTGGCTGACGTTCCCCCCAAGTTTGGCATGCTCTTGTCAATATCTTGGATACAAATACTTGGGGGAACATTGCAGATGGACCTCACATATGCTACCATTCTTGTGTTTGGGGGAGAGCATAGAATACTATACATAGAAGCTTAGTTGGCATATATTATTAGTGATTAAGAATACCCCACCAACCATCCTATTTTTTCACTTGATACTGATTTTGGATCCAGCTTATTGCAACTCACTGATGCCCTTGAACCCCCTCTTGAAATCAAAAAGTAGTGCCTTAGTCTCTGTGAGGATTCTCCTTATATTACCTCTATTTGGAAAATTTTCTTTGATGGAGCCTCTTCTAAAGAAGGTGTTGGTGCTAGAGTGGTCTTTGTTTCACCAGTTCAAGAAATTATATTTCTATCCTACAAGTTAGAATTTGAAACTATGAATAATGTGGCAGAATATGAAGCTCCTGTTTTGGGTTTGAGGGTTGTAAAGGACATGGGTATTGAGGAGATATCATTTTTATGGGATGTCGCGTTAATTGTCCATCAAATCATAAATATTTATCAAGCCAAGAACCCTCGGCTTAGAAGTTACAGAAATGAAGTCTGGGATCTGGTTGACAGTTTTTTATTAGCTTTCAACATTTAATTTGTTCGAAGAGAAGAGAATGCCATGGTCGATTCTCTGGCTGTTTCAGCAAGTAATTTCATAGTCCCTCGAACACCTAAGCTCAGGTATGATGTAGAAGTGAAATATAGACCCTCTATACCTGACAATGTAAAGAATTGGAAAGTGTTTGAGGATGATCTTGAAATCAAAATATTCCTGGAGACTGTTGATGAGTTTGTTGCATTACACATTGATCAAGATCGTGATTCTGAAATAAATCCTCATGCTAATGTTTTTTTGAAAAAAATTTGCTAATCATCATATTGTCTAGTTTCCTAGTAACATATCCCAAAGGGACTAGTTTCTTTGGAAAGACTATTTGACAGAAATGATGTGGCAGTAAAGGGTAAATTTTCAAATGAGGATGTTGATGTAGCTGAGTGAAATATTGGTACAAAGAAGGATCCAAAATTTGTCAAGTTGTCAATAAACCTATTAAGGGAACAAAGGGACAAGTATGCCAAGTTGATAAAAGGGTTTGCTGATGTGTTCACCTGGACATATGAATATCACATAACATACAACACAAGTTTCATTGAACATAAGATCTCGTTGAAGGAGGAGTCCAAACCATTTAGGCAGGAATTAAGAAAAATAAATCCTATGCTGCTTCCTATTATGGAAAGGGAGGTAAAGAAGCTATTGGATGCCCAAATCATTGTCCCTTTAAGATATGATGAATGGGTGGCCAACCTGGTCCCAGTGAGAAAGAAGAATGGAGAAATCAAACTTTGTCTTGATTCCAGGAACCTAAAAAGAAGGTCCAAGAAATATGATTAGCCATTTCCAAAAATGGAGCACATATTGCAGAGGGTGATAGGTGCATCCAAGATGTCCATGATTGATGACTTTTCTGGCTACAATCATATTTTTGTCTTACCTGAGGACAGAGAGAATACAACATTCAACACTTCATGGGGTACATTCATGAATGCTAAGATGCCCTTTGGATTAATGAATGTAGGGGTTAGCTTTCAGTGACCTATGGACATTGCCTTCATTGGAGAAAAAGATAAATTTGTAGTCATTTATCTGGATGACATTATAGTTTTCTCTGGGACTAATAAAGAATATTGCCATCATCTGAGAAAGGTCTTCCAAAAATGCAGAAAGTTTGGTCTCTCCCTGAATCCCTAGAAGTCATTGTTTTCTATGAAGGAGGGAAATTTACTGGGGCACATAGTATCAGCTGAGGAAGTAAAGATTGATCCCAGCAGGGTGGAAGCCATCCAAACATTGTCACTTCCCAGGTTCAAGAAAGAAGTTCAGTCTTTCTTGGGAAAAATCAACTTTTTAAGAAGGTTTGTTGCAATTTTTTCTGAATTGGTGAAGCATATCACAACCATGCTCAGGAAGTGGAATGAAATGAAATGGGTTGTTGAGTCTAGAAACTATTTCAACCAAATCAATAAGGACTTGATGGAGACACCTATGCTTATCAGTCCTGATTACTCCAAATATTTTCTGATTTTTTCCTTTGCTTCTTTTGATACAGTAGCTATTGTTTTATTGTAGAAAAATGTTGAAGGGCTGGAGCAGCCTATTTCCTTTTTCAATAGAGCACTAAGGGACACAGAGATAAAATATGACATCATGGAAAGACAGGCCTATGCTTTGGTGAAAGCCCTCAAGGATTTCAGAATCTATGTGCTGCATTAAAAAATTATCACATATGTTCCTTCAGCTTTTGTGAAGGAAATTCTCATTCATCCTGACATAGACAGAAGGAGCAAGTGGATTGCCAAATCCTTGAATTTGATCTAGAAATAAATCCCACCAAACTAATTAAAGGCCAAGGTTGAGCCAAGATATTGGATGAATCTAATTGCAACACTTTGGGGATTAACTGCATCAACATCTGCTCAAAAAATTATCAATCTAAGTTGTCTTATACAAGCCCACAAGTCAACCCTCCATTGGGAGAATGCTTCTGGTACAAAGATATTATATTTTTTCTGCAAGAGTTGCGACCTCCAGATGGTATGGGAAAAATCAAGGCAAGAGCTCTTAAGCTAAAAGAAATTAAAAACTTCCTTATTGATTGAGTCTTATACTAGAAATACCCTCTAGGAGTGATTTTGAGATGTTTAGACCCACAAGAACCCCAAAATATTATGTTCAAATTTCATGATATTCTATGTGGGGGACATCATTTCTGGAGGACTACAGCCTATAAAATTCTCAGGGCTGGGTATTTTTGGCCTACTCTATTCAACGATGTTTGTGAAAGGATCAGGGGCTATGTTAAATGTCATAAAATCACTGGGAAGCAACAAATCAATTCTTTGTCATTGAACCCTTTGGTAGCTTCAGGGCCCTTTCAGCAGTGGGGCCTGAATTTTATTGTGGAAATTCATCCTGCTTCAAGCGGTCAACATAGGTGGATCTTGACTGCCACTGATTACTTTACCAAGTGGATAGAAGCTATCCCCACAAGAAGTGCTTCTCACAATGTAATCATTGGTTTTCTTTAAGACATTATGGCAATATTTGGTTGTCCGAACATAATCATCATTGATAATGTTGCATCCTTCAAGGCCAAGCCATTGATATAGTTTTGTGAACAATTTGGAATTTCACTGATTCACTCAACTCCTTACTACCCCCAAAAGAATGGACTGACAGAGTCCTCTAACAAGATCCTAATAAATATCATCAAAATAATACTAGAGGACAACAAGAAACATGGGATTCAAAGCTCAAAGTTTCTTTGTGGGCTGATAGAGTGATAATAAAGAGATCTCTTGGTGTCTCTCATTTCCATCTTGTGTATGGAGTCGAGGCCATCATTCCTTCCCATCTCGCCTTGCCAGTGGAAAAATTATTCCAAAAATACCAAGAGGAGCCTGATTATATGATCAGGAGAATGCAATAGCTAGTAGAAGTGCAACAGACTAGAGAGAAAATACTAGACAAAGCACATGAACATCAACAGAAGATCAAGCAAGCTTTTGACAGAAAGGTAAGAAAAGAGGATTTCCAGCTAGGAGACCTAGTAATCAAATGGGATGTGCCCAAAAGGCAAGTATAGAAAATTTTAAGCCCCGTGGATCAGACCCTTCAATATCTCTGAGAAATTTCCAAATAACACTTACAGGTTGCAGAATTTGGAGGGTGATGAAGTTTTACGTGGCCCTGTTAATGGACATTTTCTGAAAACATTTTTTGTTTGAGCCATGAGTGGCTCCTTCATGTCATTGTAAATATCACTTTTCTTTTTGTTTTAATGGCTGACTCCACAACCCAACTAAGGAACTGAATCTTCTGAAGTTCTTAGAGCCTCACAGGGAGGTATCTATCCCCCATGGAGCCTAATGTTAGCACATATTATTGATAAGGGTTGTTTTTTCCTTTAGGAAATGGAACCTTTGTCAAATATGCACGAAGGGGGGATAAAAAACACACTTTCCCCTTTTTATCCTAAGTTTAGCGCCTGGGCGCGTTGTGCTAAGGGGCGCGTAGATATGGACGGCCAAGATATATGCACTCAGATCTAGGCACAAAGTCCATATCAGACCCCCCTGACCTTCTTCCTTTAATGGGGGATCCAAGTTGGTGGTTTCTGAGCACGACCCCCCAACTAACGTGGCTCCTCCTTGTTAACTCATACCCCCCCCACACTA
>JASDQU010010714.1:0-10533 GCA_032191745.1 Picea mariana
TGCATGGTGTATTGTGGTGTATTGGTGTAACTCTTATACTATTGTTCATTACTCATTGGATATAATTGAATGGTTTAAGTATAAGTTGATTTTTTTTTTTAAATTGTACTTGATATTGATTCATCCCCCTCTCAGTATCAACATGATTTCACCTTGGAAGGTGTCTTCAATATGCAGGAAGTTGATGATCTTTTGGTCATCGTTGAACACTCTCCAATTGGTGATGTTATCCAGGATCGATGGCCTGAACAATAACTCAATTGAAAACACATTAGGAGAAAGAACTTATGCGGGAAATAGTTTAGAAGCAACATTGGCCAATAAATTAGCCTCTGAATTACTTAGTCTAGGAATGGAATTTATGTTAAATGCTGCAATTTTTTTCATTAAAATCCATACCTTGGTTTGGTAGCTTTTCAAATGTGGTGATAAGTAATGTATGGAGTTTATTACCTTCCTAACCATGATTTCTGAATCACCAAATACCATTAAATTATGTACGTCCATATCCAAATCTTTGCTAAGTCCTTGTAGAAGTGCTTCGTACTTGGCGGTGTTATTAGTGCATTCAAACTCTAACCTGGAAGCAATAAAAGTCTTATTGCCTGCAGGATCGATAAGTACACAACTTGCACCTTCTCCTTCCTTGGATTTGGATCCATCAAAGTATAATGACCAGATTTGGGTTTCGTCGGCAGTGTTTGGCATACTTGGAAAACTTGATGTCTGAGAATAGGACACAACTTCTTATTGCTGCCCATGATCAGTAATAGAAGAAATTTCAGTCATGAAATTACCAAAGAAGGTATTCATTCCCTGCGTTTCAAATGAGTTTGCAGATGTAATGAAAGTTTCATTTAGATCATTTAGATCTGCTACAGTATGTTTCAGATAACGTTCTTTGTTTATCCTGATTCTATTTGGCTGTCCATTTTCAGGCAACCACAAATGAGACCAATCTGTGGAAAAGTAACCATGTAGCTGTTCGGACCAATCCCTGCTTAAAAACAAACCATAAACTTAAGGGATATCAACAACAATAATGTTAATTATCTAATGAACCTTAGGATTGGATGATAATCTAACTAGAACATCCTTAAGTTCACCGATTACCTTAACATTTGTTCGATCTAGCTGAATGATTTTGAGATCAAACGACTTAACTTACGCATTGATTTTTTGACAAACAGATAGCAGCATGACATTTGACGATGCACTAGAATTGACCATACAATTATGTACATTCCTATTAAAAATTTCAAAGGTTAACAAAAAACGCGGGACATTTTTACGAGTGTTAACAATAGAATTCTGTTGATTTTTAGTTGTTGTCCCTAAAATAGTTTATCTACATTTGCTATAGTTTTTCCAGCTAAATCCCTTTTATCTGGAAGTTCATATGTCATTTTAGTTGGGATTTTTTCTGGTTGTATTTGAACCATTTTCTACTAATTTCTTGTTGCCAGGATCATTGTTTTTACTGTTTTCAACGATACTTTGAAGCATTTTCTGCAAAATAAGGGGAAATTTCAGCAACTCAAAAACATAAATATTAGCCCTCAGTTTTTCCAGATCTTCAATTAAATCGTATTATAAGACATGGGCTGCTAAACTTTGTTTAATTTCAGTTTGCTTTGACTATTTTGGAAACAGATTATTACTCACTTCAGAAGAAGGTTTGTTTTGTGTTTTGTTTGTTGTATTGTAGGGGTGAACAATTTCAAAATTTGCTTGGAAGAAAGTATCCAAGAAGTGACCGAAGATGTTGGGAGATGATTCCTCCTCTTCTGGTACTTCTTCCTTAACTACGTCTTCAGAACTTTTAAGAGGGACATAAGAAAAAATTTCATGTGCTTCTAAGATGGTTTGCAAAGCGCACTGCAAGCTTTCGAAATTTAGACCTTCAGTGGTCGGGTTTGGCCGGTTGGGAGGAAAAGGTTTTCTGAAAGGGGGTTTAAAAATTCCTTTTCTTGTGTATGCCTCCTCGGCTGATCTCTTCAAGTCAATGAATTGGTTGGACAGTTTTTGGAAATTTTTCTGCAATATTTCTAAGTCTAAAATTTCTGGTTGATTTTTTGTTTGAGGAGGCCTAGTAAGGATTTCTATTTTCTTTTTAGAGGATGAAGCAGTTTCACCTTCACTATTGAGATTGTCTTTTAAGATTAATATATCCTTTTCAATTTGGATTGCCTCCTCAAAGGCTTCTAATAGTGTGTTCTTTTTCGACCTTTTGACCCAAATTGCTATGTTATTATGTTGATCCTTAGTGTAATATGTGACAATTAGGCTTTCAACGGGCATTGAATCTGCAAGATTTTATTTTTTAACGTAAGAAATCTTTGGTTAAAATCTTTCACTTTTTGCTTAGGATTCATTTTTAAGATGGAGAGTTCCATAATCAAGACTTTCGGAGATTTATCATCCCTGAATTTTTCCAAGAAATAAGTTTCAAACTTGTCCCAAGAAACAATTGTTTGGGGTTGTTGAGAAAAATACCATGTGGAGGCCTTTCCCTCAAAAGTATAAGGAAATAATTTGCATACTACATCCTCATGATCAACACTCCAAAGTCTAATGGCCAACATAAATCTTTTTATGTTATCTTCAACGGATTGTTTGGAATCTGGATCAAATTTGGGTAACCATTTCTTCGGATGTTTTGGTAATGGGTGTTGAGGTCCGAGTACAACCACGACATCTTGATCGAGCCAAGTTCTGGTGGGATTGTTTTGATTTTCCATGGGCATTGATGGTGTCAAAGGCTGTGATGGTATTGATGAGGAACTTCCTTCATTTGAAGACTCTCCTCCTGAAGAGGATGGAGATGACTTAGGTGGGGAAGGTGGAATACCAGATCCCTTGGCTCCAAGGATATGCATTTTGGTAGGATTGATAGTATGTTCACCTAACGGGTTTTGGAGCAGACCAGTGCCTTGAAGTTGTTCTCGGATATACGAGAAGTCAAGGGGTTGATTAAGTGGCCTACTAGGTTGTATGATATGGGCTAGGGAACTATGTGTTCTTATGAGTGACTGATGAACAATTTCTCAGACGCCGGCCCCTTGAGGGACTGGTGTTACTGGTTCAACGAGAATCTTAGGGTTATCATTTGAGGTAGTTTTTGTTTCAAGTGTAACATTGTGGTCTAAGAGACTACGTATTATGACAAGGGAGCAAGTGTGTGGGTGAGGAGTCTTGTGACCTTCACATGCCATCAATTAAATTCAGGCCCTCCTTCTAGCACCATTTGTTGATGGATGAAAGTGACACACTGTCAATTGGAAGAATAGATCTGGACTGGGGTTGTCTAATTAACCCAAGCCATTTGGTGTGATCTATTCTGACGGGTTTAATGGCTTCGTTAGCCAACTAGGGTCCTAAAAAAAATAAAAGGAATAAACTACTCTAAAGCTAAAACTAAAATACTATATAGTTTAATCTAATTATTTACAAGTGTTTCCAAAAATATAAATATGTGATTATAAACAGAGTATTTACAAATTGCAATTTTTTGGTGAATGCCTTGCGAAATCAATGTTTGGTAATTGTTTTCGAAAGTAGATAAAGAAAACACATATTTTTATATTTTCTGTTTTATAATCTAATATCTAAGGACTTAAAAAGATACTAATAAAACATTATTTTAAACAAGGATATAGTAATGGTCAGAACCAATTTAAATTGTCTTGTTTCGCTAATAAAAAAACTAATAACGTAAATTAAATGCAAATAAAGCTAACCTGAGATTAATTTCATATTGTGTCTATGTATCTGTGCGATCCAAACCTCCAGCTATCTTGTCTGTGAGAGAAATCTGCGACATGCTTGTACTAACATCTCCTGAATAAACTCAAGGTGTTTATTGACAGCGAGGATATAAGAACAGAGTAGCAAAAATGTAGATCCAGTGACCTTGCGATTATGAATGATTACAATAAAATAATTTTAATATGAAATATTCATTGGATACATCAACTAAACATCAAGCATAAATCATGATATTAAAGTTGAAATAACGATCACATATATAATATATGAAACAACAAGTTATAGACAAAATTTAAAGCACTGAATAAAATGAAACATTGTATGCAAATGAGACTAAAGTTGCATAACATATCAATCTTCCATAATATAAGAGGCAAAACATAAGTGGAACAATGTCATGTTGGTCTAAAGATGAAATGTGAACCACTTGTCCATTCAATAATGAGAATTACATGTCCATAATCTATTCCAATCAAAGATGTCTTTCACTAACAAAGTGAATAGTATTTGAAGTAACTTGGGATCCACATACTCATATCTCATAGGATAGAGATGTATCTCCCAAAATCAAGTAATATTAAAAGAATATTGGATTGGAAACCACTTATAACAGAGTTGGTTTATCCAAAAATAAATCAAATTTTTTCTAAGACATAAGGAAAGAGAAGCTACTAATCATTATAATTGAAAATATTAACTCCAAATAATCAGCAACAAAATCTCCCAATCCCCAAGAAAAGCAATGACAATTCGATAAATTAGAACAAACAATTACTAATAACTAATTTTTATTTAAAAGAGACTTGGCTACAGAATTGAAGATTCTGTAGCCAGTCTTAATTTTAGTAAATGAAATCAAAACTTCAAATCTACTTATTTTGAATTTAAACAACAGAAATAAAATGAAAAGAAAATCAAATTGTTTACCATTAAATGTTAACTAAAGAGGGGTCGGAGAGTTCAGAATTTATTATTGCCTTGACACTAGTCGCATTCTTGATGACTATGTTTCTGGATGTCTTGATGCATTTAGCCTTCCTCTCTGCATTCACCTTGAGATCAAAGTTTTCTTGCTTTAACAACTCATTTTGAGCAGTAAGAGTTTTGATTTGTGCATGTAAGAGAGGGACGTCGATGTAATAACGCTCAACCCAATTGAAACAGTCATAACAATGAACATGAGAGGTGGCAGGTTGATGAAGGATACAGTCGACCACGGGTACATCAATCTTATCTGTTGTTTGCTTCAAATCTTGCCTAATACCAGATAACCCTTCTTTACCTTTAAGGCATGGTGGAAAATTTGTCACAAAATCATAAGGCTCAGTAGGAAAGATAACCTCCCTCTTGGAATCTTGAAATTATGGATCTTCCCAAACTAGAAAATCTTCTATCTCGAGATCCGAACCCTCATTGATATCGATCGGATCGATATAGCTCAGATGAGTATCATTTCGGTTCCTTAGCTTCCTGGAGATTAGGCGATCTGCTTTATTGTTCTTGAAACCCACATCCGTGCACTGTGGTTTTTTTCCTTTACAAAATCTTTTGGCCTTCAATTTAACAATAACATTCAGGCTAGCATCACCCACAAGCACAAGAGGGTCATTTCCATTCAATCCATCAGTCTCTTGCTCTAGAAATCTGGAAGGTGAAAGCTTACATAGTGATCCTTTGACTAGAGGGTCTTTGTCAGTGAACTCTGGTTCATTAATTGAAATATCGAACTGATCTTTAACCATTGTGTTGTCTAAGCTAGGGTTTTCTGTTAAACAAAGGTGTGTTGTAAGATCAGCCTGAGCGAAACCATTCCTCACTAAAAATAATTCCCAACTATCACCTGTTGAAAATTCAATAAGAAACATGTGTCTAATCTACTTTTCCCTTAAATAAATTGGACAATAAATATTAATCTATTATCTCATTTATAACTGAGTGAGTTCGAGTTCTGACAGGGTTATAAGTGTAGTTATGAGAGTTGTGAAGTAGTTTAACTCAGTTAAGTGAGTTAAGCCCAATTATACTAGTTGTAACTGAACTTACACTAGTGAGAGTTCGGTGAATAAATTATTAATTAATTCAAAATCAGTGAACTCACATGCAACTGAAGATTCACCACAGTTAACTACATGCATGTCAGATCCAGTGGAGACCTAGTTGAGATAACATGTGAAAGGGACAGTTTGGCTATCTGTTGTGATTTGAGTGAAGTGCACTCGTGCAATCACACATGCAATGGATATGCTCATGAGCATGTGAAAACTAGGTAATTTGAATTCATTGTGAGAATTCTAATTGCAGGGATTGTGCAGAGGAGGTAGGTTGTCTGGAGACAGAATATTGGCACATGAATTTGTCAATTTTTGTATGATAGCATGAGATGATTGTATTATACTGAGAGCTCTTGGATTAGAGTTTTGTATGAGATTGTTTCATGATCCATGATATACATAATATATGATAGTGGGGTTTTTAGCTTTATGCTTTCCTGAAAAAACTTCTGTGTTATGTGTTCTTGATATTTCACTTTGTGATTGTGGTTTAATTTCTGCAAGAATATTAGTAGAAGCGATTTTGTTTTTAACAGTGGCATATAATTGTTAGATCAAGAGAATCGCAGGAAATAATTAATTTGTATTGAAATTTCTACATGGTATCAGAGCCATGGAGCTACAGAAGTGAGGTGCGAAAATTGTAGTATTTTTGTCGGTCCTGTCTCTGGCAAGGTGTGAACCTTAGTACTGAAAACTATGCATATTTCTGAGAGCAGAAATTCTCGCACCCTACTCAAAGGAGAGGTGCAAACCTCCCTTAGGATTTTCACAGGATGCTTAAAGGAGAGGTGTGAACCTCCCTCACCTCACAGTGCATTAAAGTGCGAACTCTCTCATAAGGTTCGCAGACTATACACAGGTGAGGTGCAAACTTCCCTCAGGCTAGTAACTGGTTAGGTGTGAACCTCCCAGGGCAAGAAGGATTGTAGCAGTTGAGTTTGTGGTTGGATAAAAGTTGAATTTACAGAAGGACTTTCTTGGTGCTACAGTTGATTCAAGATTGAAATGGCTTTCAATGGATTGAGGTTGGAGTATGCACTCGAGGGTAGCTCGAACTACATTGCTTAGAAGGACAGGATGGAGGCAGTACTCGAAGACAATGGTGTTGCACCTCTTTTGTCACCTAAATGAGAAAAACAGAGGTGCTTAAAAGGTTAGTTGGGTTAGCTAAGCAAGACAACAGTGTTGAAGTTGAGACTCCTTAGCTAACCTAATGATGGTTCTCCCTGTGTCATTCGAGACTCCTCATTGTAAGGGTAATGAGAGTCAAGATACTGTTGCCCTTCTGGAAACTATGCTGATGTCGACAAAAAGGGAGACGTGACTCCAAGAAGCAAAGGGGGTTCGTGAAATCCACTAGGTGAGGTCAGGAACTGAGGAGGTACATGGACGAAGTCAAGATACGTGGAGACTCAAGATTGCCCTTGGTTGGGGATATATGCGAAGTATAAGTGGCTGCAACCATTCAATGAGGTCGAGTGTTAGGGGGGACAATGAGACGTGGGATAAGTTGTGCCAGAGGTAGTACAAAGTGAACAAACTCGGAGAGCAGAGGTAGGTGGCATGTGGGATACTTGGAGTTTATGGACGATGTCAATAGGAGTAGATGATAAGGAATACCCCAACCAAGGGCGACATGGGTTTCATTTTCCAAGAAGGTCGCCAAAGGTGACGACAAAAATCTATGTAAAATGCTCAAAACAATGGCTAAATTACAAAAAGATATAAAAAATTAGTGGGGATAATAATGCATATACAGAAATGGGTGCCCCAGTGTAAGATGTCTTAGCCTGAGGATGGCGTAAGTTGGTGTAAAAAACAAGTGGATATTTGGGGCCCCATAGGTGGGTTTCTGTAGTAGGGAAATGTATGGAGGGAAATATAAATATGGGCAGACCAACGATGGATGAAATGGATGGTAAATGGTGCTGCGGGAGTGCAGTCAAAATAAAACCGTGAGGAAGTGCCCTGGGATTCCATTGGGTAGGCTAGCAAAATGAGGAGAAGGAGTATGTGGCTGATTCGCAACATGATGCAAGACTATTGGGACTCCCATCCCTAAAGGTTGAAAACAACATGAGTGTCAAAGTGCCAAGGGGGGCTATGAATGGGACAAATCATGTGAGGGAGAGTGCTACCGGGTGATAGTACCCAAAATGCAGTGAAGGTGACAGTATTGCAGAGCCAGATATAGGGGCCCTAAAGGAAATTTTCAGAGGGTGTGACTGGAGATGCAATTGAGATTCAGAAGGAATGATTATATGCCAGTGTTGATTATATACCTGAAGGGGTCATGCTGGTGTGTGATGACCAAGTACCTGCACACATGACAACCAAATACCCAACGTGAACAATATCTGAAGATAATCAAACATATAATCATTTATTTGATAGTTTTAAACATGAGCATGCATACCTAAACGGGGTATGGAAAAATGGCTCCCTGGGGGATAAGGATGAAAAATGGCCCAGGGAGTGTCTTGATGTAGAGGATGGGGTGTTGATCCCGTGGCTGAAGATGGATCGAAAAACAAACATCTGAAGCTCCCGGAATGGGGTCTGGAAGTTTGGTAAAAAGGACTATGTATAGCTGTAGGGCCCACATTGCTACCTCATTTGTACTTGTTGTCAGAGTGATTGGATGAGAGATATTCAGAGGATATTTGGAGATTCTGGGAGAATGAGGCAGTCGATTTAGGACCAACGAGCTTCAGGTTAGTTGTCTTATCGTCCTGCATAAAATTAGGATTTCTATTTTTGGGCAGGGCCTGTATGGAGGGCTGTACAGGGGGTTTTGTGGGTGTGGGCCCCCTAGTGCATGGGCGATCAATAAATATACACACATGGGTGTGCACTTGTAATGCGTATATCCACACATGGGGGCACTTTAATGGGGGAAACAGGCATGCATGGTATGCACGCCTGTAAGCTAAACAACTGCGCATGAGTGCGCAACTATGTAGTGAACATGCGCGCTATGATGCGCACCTGTATATGTGACAGGGGTGCATGAAGGTGCCTCTGTATGGATGAAAAGCGTGCATGTGTGCGTGCCTGTGGGATGAACAAGTGCGCATATGTGCATGCCTGTGGGGTTAAATAGCCGCGGCTTGGGGGCAAAGCTGACGGGTGCAAAACTTATGTTTTTTGGAGATGTTAATGTGTTTATGTTTAAGATGGTTGATCGAGAACTAGATTATTTGGTTGCAGGTGATCATTTGGACAATGTCAGTTCACTAGAGAGAGAGAGATTGGTCATAGCTTAGGGAGGCTTTGAATAATGAGGAGCTAGTGGTTCGTGATACTTTGGCAGCTTGTGGGCTGCGGAAGTTCTTTGAGTGCCCATTGATACGGGCCCAGGAGTACCTCCTGCAGTTCTTGATTCAGATGTGGAGTCTGGATATACATTGTTTTATGGTGCGGGTTGAGCAGCTAGCCTTCACTGTGGTGGAGGTTGTATATTTTCTGACTGGGCTCCCTTTTCGGGGAATGCCCTTACCGGCGGAGCCCGTATTACCTGGGGATGGGAAGTTGGCTACCTTAGGCCAAAGGTACTGTATGAGGGATGATTTTACATCGGGCTCCATGGTAAGTATCGGGGCTATGGATGCCCTAGTTCATTGCTATGTGGCAGCGATGGTTGTGAGGATATATGGGTCCCTTGTGACTCAGTGGATCAGTGGTGGTCAGCTGAGGATTATGGGGAGGGTGCTAGTAGGAGAGAATTTTTTCCTGGGGCTTGATGCTGCATGCCAAGATGGTAGGGTAGCTAGACAGGTGTCAGGTTGCGGACTCAGGGGAGTTCAATTTTGGGTCCATCTTGGTTGCATGGTTTTTGGAGAGGGTGTCGATGTTGTGCCCTAGAGTGTTATTGGGTGCACTTGGTGCACGAGATCCATGACTGAGGTATTGGTCTAGGATATTGATTCCTCATAGTGGTGGGGAGGGTGTCCATTATTTCATGGCCGAGGCTGCACAGGTGTGGTGGAAGATTCCATAGATCATACTGCAATATCCGTACTGTGGGGTGGACTTCCGGGATGATCCGGAGATGGTGTTACCTCCAGGAGAGGTGTTCAACTGCTGAGGTATGATGTGATTTTTGATGTTTTGATATTTAGATAGTATAGCATGTGTATTATGTATAGATGGATGTTGATGCTATCCTTTGTTTGTTTGTATGTGTAGATGTGGGACCTCACGGGTGTGAGGTTGAGTTGGTTAGAGCACTTGCTCGTCAGGGGCCGGTGAGACCTCTGCGGAGAGAGCCGCAGGTAGGAGAGAGACGACGATGCGAGGATGCTGAGGCGAGACCTACTGGTGATGAGAGAGCGGCTAGGAGATGCCATTTTGATGACCCTGGTGCAGGGCCATTACATGCTCCTCCATCTGAGGCCGGGGAAGAGTTTGAGGATATTCGCCGCCGCTTGGAGGTGGTGCTATAGGGAGTGCCTGAGGGCATGTGGTTGCATATCTAGGATGATGGCATCCTAGAATAGTGTGTGGGGGTTCCATTGATGTGGTGGAATATGGTTCAAAGAGAAGCAGTAGTAGTTGGTCCGATGACCAGGCGGCTACCTCCAGGTCCGGAGGGACTGATAGTTGGTGGGGCACCACCTCCTGAGGGAGGGCCAGGTGGTGGTTCTCTAGAGGCACCATGAGTGTCTTTGTATGTATTTTTGTATGTTTTATAGGTTGGTGAGCCCATTTG
>JASDQU010010714.1:10633-49009 GCA_032191745.1 Picea mariana
CAGTACATATTGTTGAGCTGGAGGACGACTAGTTGGCAGTCGAGTAAGATGCTAAGGTGATGAATAGGATGATGGTTGGCATCGGCAAGGAGACCAATGACGACAGTGTACTCATCTTGGTTTTTAGTTGTTGAGCCCAAACATATGCCACTAGAGTGGAGCAGTTCATGTGAGGGGGAATAGAGGGCCCAAGTAGCCGAAGTGAGATTCTGTGTCCAATGGTTGGCGTCGTTGGCATAACCGATGTGGTAGGCTGGTGGAGGAGGCATCTGTCAATAACACAAATGATAGTTTAGATGTGAGGTATGGAAAAAAAATTAAAAACACTATAAAAGAAATAACCTAGTGTAGAATGGCTACGCTTGGGTGTAAAATTTCTTTAAGTACAACCTGTTGACAGGTTCTTTGAGAGAGAGGCCCTTGGGGGAAGCCAGGATGTGTGCGCCTTTAGTGAAGCAATGTTGGATAATGTAAGGGCCATGCCATAGTGACTCAAATTTTCCATGGTTGAGGGTATCCTAAGCGATATCGTAAGCAAGGATGAGGTCACCTTCATGAAATGAGCGAAGGTTGACATGACGATCAAAGGTGGCTTTTGACCATTTTTTCGCTGCCTCATTGTTCTGTAATGAAGATCGATGATCTTTATCCAGGGACTCTAAGTTCAGAAAACGCTTCTCTATTGGAGTAGTGTTGGGTAATAGCTCAATCACAGTGCATAAGGTGGGAATTTCGCACTCGATAGGAAGAGTGGCCTCGACCCCGTGGAGTAGATGAAATGGTGTGAAACTAGTGGCAGTTTTCACGGCCATACGGTAAGCCCATAGCACAAAAAATAACATATGATGCCAATTGGTCTTATGTTTGTTAATTGTGCACTGGAACATGGTCTTGAGGACCTTGTTAACTGCTTCGACCTATCCATTGGATTGAGGGTAGTAAGGTGAGGTGAACTCGTGGGAGAATCCTAACCTGGATGAGAGTTCAACGAAAATCTCATTCTCGAAATGTTTCCCGTGATCAGAGACTAGTTGCACTGGTACTCCAAACCAGGATATGACGTGGTTAAAGAAAAAACGTGTTGCGGTGTTAGCAGTGTTGTTGAAGGTAGGCATGGCTTCAGCCCACTTTGTGAAGTAATCAACTACGATGATAATGTATTTGTGTCCATTGTTGGATGGAGGGTTGCAAGTCATGAATTCGATGCCCCATTTACAAAAGGGGCTTGCAGTAGTGATTGGGTGTAGAAGAGGAGGTGGTGCTCGTGCTTTGTTGGCATAAAGCTAGCATTTATCACATCACTTCACATCATGAATGCAATCATGAAATAATGTAGGCCAAAAGTAACCTACGTGGATGATTTTCTGAGCGGTGGACATCCCTGAGAGGTGGCCCCCACAAGTGTTGTTGTGGCAGTCGTTCAAGACACTACCAGCCTCGTCAATAGTCAAGCATCGACAAAGTATGGTGTCGACCCCTCACTGATATAAGATATCTTTGATGAGGATATAGTGGGGGGCATGATGGAGAATACGTTGACAATCATCTTTTGAGAGGTGGTTACCGAACTTTTGGGTTCAGAGGTAGACAAAGAGGTTGTTGTACCAAGGATCATCTGAAGTGATGGAAAAGAGATGTTCATCGAGGAAGTCGGTATTGACGGGGGAACTGGTAGTATCGGAGGGGAAGGCTGTGATTAGTTCGGTGAGGACGAGAGCTTTCTTTCTCTTGGGTGTTGAGAATTTGAGATCATACTCCTGAAGGATAATGATCCATCGAGAAAATTTACCATGAATATGTCGACGACTGAGAAAGTATTGCATGGGGTTGGAATCTGCTATGACTTTGGTTGTGTGAAGCAGAATGTAATGGTGTAGTTTCTGGACTGCGAGGATGACTACAAGGGCTAGTTTCTCTTCATGATTATATTTCAAGGGTGGCCCTGAGAGGTTTTTACTAATGTAGTAAATGACATGCTCACGATCATCATCTCCTATTTGAACGAGAACTCCTACTACTGATATGGCTGAGGCTAATATGTAGAGGATATAGTCGCGATTATAGTTAGGTGAACTAATTAAAGTGGCATTGGAGAGTGCGATTTTAAGATCGTTGAAAGAGTTTTGGGCATGTTCATCCCAGTGGAATGGTATGTCATGGCATAGTAAGTGAAGAAAACTATGTGCTTGAGTGGCATAGTCTG
Source organism: Picea mariana (assembly GCA_032191745.1). Classification (NCBI taxonomy): domain Eukaryota; kingdom Viridiplantae; phylum Streptophyta; class Pinopsida; order Pinales; family Pinaceae; genus Picea; species Picea mariana. The sequence continues at coordinate 12,837 of JASDQU010010714.1, forward strand.
GGACAAATCGCCATAAAAATTTATCTTTTCCTTGTAGGCTCTGGAGTTGGTGTAAATTTCGAGGGGGTGGAATTTCTGCGATGGCCTAGACTTTGAGGGGATCCACAGTAATACCGATTTGGGAAATGATGAACCTAAGGAGGCGCCTAGTAGTGATGCAGAACACGCACTTGAGTGGGTTCAAGAGGATGTTGTACTGACGACACCTTTGGAAGATTATTCGTAAATAATCAAGATGTTGAGTGCTTTTTTTGGATCGATCTGTGAGGTCATCCAAGTATGTGAGGATGATATGAGCCAGATCATGAAAAATGTATGTCATAGCCCGTTGGAAAGTTTCGCCAACGTTCTTTAGGCCAAAAGGCATGACATGATATGAAAAGGTACCCCAATGGGTGGTCAATGTGGTTTTGTGTTGATTAGCTAGATGGATTTGGATTTGGTTATAGCCATAGAAACCGTCCATGAAGGATAAATCCTCGTGGCCTATGCAGTATTCAATAATTTGATCGATGAAAGGAATTGGAAAGTTATCTTTGGGACAGGCGTGATTGAGATCATGAAATTCTGTGCAAACATGGATGGTGCCCTGTTTTTTGTTAACGGGGATAGGGTTGGAGACCCATGAGGTATAGGCTATGGGGTAGATGAATCCAGCAGCGCGCAATTTGTCAATCTCGGCTTTGATGGCCGCTTCTTTGGATGGGTGTAGTGGTCGTTGTTTTTGGCGAACCAGTGTGATATACGGCCAGGTGTCTATGAGATGTTTGAAAATAGAGGGATCAAGGCCAGGCATCTCTGTGTATGACCAGGCAAAAATATCTCGGTATTCTTGGAAGAGGGCTTTGTAGGCGGTGATATCTTCAAGAGTGCATGTGGCGCTAATGGTGATTTCCTCAACGACTCCATTTTTGATGGAGATATTAATTTTGATGGTAGGGGAAATGTTGGCCATATTGCCTTCTTCAAAAGCATCAAGGGTAGGGATAGGGTTGTTGAACCAGTTGATATGCCCTGATGGGATAAAATCCTTGGTTTCGACTGCGTATATGGGGTGTTGGTTAGGAGGCGTGAAGGCTTCCTGTGAGAGGAAGAGCGCTTTGTGGTGTATCTCATCCCATGGGTAGTCGGGGTGGTTAATTCCTCGTGTATGTCCTCGTCACAGTGGAATTGTTAGGAATACAAGGGATCTAAAAGAGTGATATAGGTGATTGTCACCGTGTGGTTGTCCTCTGGTGATGAAGAAGCATGGGGAACGATGCAATGAGATTGCGATGGTTCACTCGACATAAACCAAATATCGAGATACTGAGGATTATAAATGATATTTGGGTGTAAAATTTTCATGGGGAAATGAACGGGGGAATTGGGGGGATTTGGGGGTAAATCCTCATATAAGTCATCCAAGAACCATGGAGGAGTGGGGAGTGCTTCTAGCTCAGGAGAAATAATATGAAGAATCTCTGGTGATGGGGTAAGGTTAATCATCGATTCTGTTGGGGGTGCAGGAGTTTGAATCAGGGTCACTTGGTGTTGCTTGTATTCAATGATCATAGGACATTGATATATGGAATGATCTAAGGATTCGCAGAGAGAGCAAGGGCATATCATACGTTCATTGAATGAAGTCGTGACATAATGGATGTCAGTGACATTTGGTGAGGATGATGTAGATGGATTGGGTTCATGCTGGAAGCTTTGGCGTACTGCTATTAATGTTTGTCAGAATTGAGGTAGCGTTGGGAAATGGTGTGTATAATGGCCATATTATGAACATATGGCGCAAGAGAATTTGGTTCACAATCCTTTGCTACTTATGTTAGGGGAGGTAGTGGCAGTACTTGATGAAGTGACGAATGATGATGGTGTTTGATTGAGTTGAATTAGGTTACGTAACTCAGGTAGAGATGGGCATTTGTTGGTTGGGTGTCCATCTTTCACACATAGTGCGCAAGGAGGTTGGACACGTGGGGGTAGGGGAGTGGTGGGCTCTTTCTTTTTATGTCTGCCCCTAGTTGTAGAAGCGGTGGTAGTGAGTGGGGATGTTGGTAGTGCGGTGGGAATAGGTACTGGAATCTGCATCGGAATTCCTTCAGTTTGAGGAGGGAGGGGTGGGTCAGGGACCATGGCAAGTGGATGTAGATACCATACTGAAATTTCCAGCACCATATTGGAAAGGGTAAGCGTTGCGGCTACTTGGAAATCTTGTATTCCTGGTGGAGGAAAAAAGAAGGGGATTTTAGTAATGGCTTGGGGAACTGTCTCCCAAACTAGGATATGGCCTTGGGGTGAGGTGAAATCATGAACTAGTGGAGTCGACGAGTTCATAGGAGACTCTTGAGGGAGGGGCTCTGCGACTAGTGGGGTGTCAGATATAAGAGAAGCCTCACTTGGAGGAAGGGTATCCTCAATGTCAGTTCCTTTGGATGAGATGACACATACCTGATTGGAAGGATGAATGAGCGGTGGTGCACCATGGTAAGTTCCTAACAAGGATGGGTCTTTGAAAATTCTGGGCCCCATCTCGATGAGTGGGTATGCCTCAGGATTAGTGTGGATGAAATGGAGAATGTTATCAATGTTGGTAGAAGGGTTAGGCTCATAATGTAAAACTTGATCAATGGTAATGATCTTCCCTTTATGGGGGAACATCATGGTTCGAAAGACAGAAGAGGAAACTGCCTTCATAGCGTACATGTAGCTACAACCGAACAAGATATTGTAATTGAGTGGGGCATTGATAACTTCAATGTCAATGAGAATGGTCTTGCCCCCGAGTTCTACAGGGACATTTTGGAAGAGCCCTTCGGAAGAAGATGGTCATCCGTCATAAGCTCTTAAGGTAACGACAGATGGTATGAGTTCGGGGGAGCCAAGTTTCTTCCATACAGACTTGGACATGATGCATGTGGATGCACCTTCATCAATGATGCACGAATGAACTGTAATGTTCCAAATTTTAACAGGGATTTGAAAAGCGATGAGAGCGGGGAGGCGAGGTTCTCTACTGTCGAGATCAAAGGTGATGAGTTGAGTATCTGCAGGGTCGGCTGCCCCCAAGGTGAAAAGTAATGACTTCCGCTAAGTGGGACAAGTTTGAAGTACTTCTAAGACTGACATGGCAGTCGAGGATTATGCCAAGTCATCGACCAAACTGTAATTATGAGATGCCCTAGCCTGAGGGTTGTGGACATTCCTATGGAGTGGGATGCGAGGGATGTGAAGAGGTGTTTCCATGTTAGGGTGAGGGATTATCAAAGGGGGTCCCATTGGTGATGGGATTGTTTCTGGGGGAATGGGAGGAGACTCAGAGGGTGCACTGTATTGACGACTATGTGTTTGTAGAAGGATTTCTTCATCACTAGTGAGGAGGATAGTACGATCTGCAAGATTGCTTAGATTGAGATATTGTCCCAATTGTGGTGGGGTAGGCTGCATGTCCTGTTGGGTGTTTATCACTCCTTGGTGTGGAATGGGGTTCTGCAGCACGACTGGGGGTGGTTGTTGCACGTATTGTTGTGGGGCTTGCTGAGGGGTAGGCGGTGCTGGAGGATGTGGTCCATTCATAGAGTCTTTCATCCATTTAAAATCAACAATTTGGGGGCAATGATGAGTATAGTGACCGAACTCACCACAAAGGGCACAGGGGAAGTTGGTTCAAAGATTATTGTTATTTTTCCCTTGATGTCTGTTGTTTCTACCCCCTAGGGGTTCTAAGTCCCTTGATTCTGGTTGCCCCCAGTAGGTTGGTTCTGTTGGGGGTGATTGTTGCCTTGACTTGGGTTGTTATTGTTCCAATTTTTTCCTTTATTTTTGGCATTATTCGACTGATGGGTTGGATTTTCCATATTCAACTGTTCAAAATTTTGATATTGTTGAATGGGGGAGGGATGAAAAAAATTAACCCCAGCGTGAGGGTGTCCTTGTGGTGGAGCCATGGGTTGTGGAGGGCTAGGAAATGGAAAGTACAGATTATGTTGTGGTAATGATCCGTAAGGTACATAGGAAGGTGTGGCGCTTTTGCTAGTACTTAAAGTATAAGTTGAGGTAGAGGGAGTACCAGAACTTGTTTGGATAGGTGGGCGTATTATGGGTGTCGGCGGTGGCTCACTGATGGGTGGAGGAAAGGAAATAGGGTATGGTTGTTGATAAGGGGGTGGAGAATAATAAGGGATTCCTCCATATGCCGGCAGATATTGAGATGTGCAATACATTGGTGGTTGTCGGGGTTGTGGATTGTGGTGTGTGGTGTTACCAATCAATTCGTCTACTGAGTGAGACATCCTAGGTTTGTCTTGGCCAAATGGCATAGGTCTTGGGGCATCTGGGAATACTATGTATAGGTATTGAACTGGGCATAGATGAGTTCAAATTTTTGGGTCTTGCTAATGGATTCTTCTTCGGTTTGGGGGAAGGTGGTGGCCAAATCTTTGGCAAGAAGGGAAATAAGTGATTTGAGGAACCAATTGATACATTGTTGGGGGGTAGCGTCAGTTTGCAGAGGCTACATCGCCGACACCATTCATGGATGTTGTCGAAAATATGTGTAGAGGCAGTTTGTTTGAAATCTGAGAGTAATTCAAGGCCATTATCATGACGAATGGGTAATTGAAAGAAGGTAAAAAATGCTTTGGCTAAGGATTCAAAAGTTGTGTGGGACCCAGATTTTTCTTCGACATACCATGATGTTGTTTGAGGAACACCATAGGTGAAATGTCATGATATGGTTGGCATGATCATCTCCTGCTTTTCCTTCAAACTTGGGGATGTCTGAAGGGAGTTTGGTAGGCATTGCAGGGCATGTGGGGTTGTGCAATATGGGATCATTGGTGAGTTTATTCAGATCCAGTATGTTGAGGGAGGATAAATATGGCATATGGGGTGGTGGCATAGGATTAGTTCCGGCCATAGTGTGAGTGTTCTGAGTACCTGACCCTTGGAGGGGACTAGATGGGTTTGTACTTCCCCCTTAAGAGGAAGTAGGTCCCCTGCTTCCGTGTAAAGGAGAGCAAGTGGAAGGTGGACCTTGGGAATTGGACCCAAGTAAGGTGGAACCAAGAAAAACTGATCCCAAGACAGTGGCACTCACAGGAGTGTGAGAAGGTGGAGCTGATGAGTTGGCAAGACTAGGAACTAGAATAGGAGGGAGCATCTGGAACGACGGGGGTTCTGTGGGTCCCCTATGATGTTTGACTAGCTGAGTGAATGTGTGCAAATGGTGATGAGAGAACATAAATAAACAAGAGATTTTGTTGTAATTTTTGGACCTTCACAATATATTTCACAATTAGATATAATCACAAGGGTGTCATACATAAAGAAATTGATAAAGAAACATATATGTGAGTAGGTGGAATTTGTCCACGTGGGAGAACAAAGAAAATAAATGCTCGTGTCCTAAAAGACGTAACGTCCTTCCTCTCAAAAGAGCACTGGACCTTCCAATAGCACTCGACAGTGGGTTTTGAAGCCACCGGAAGAGAAACTAGTGAAGGATGAAGCAATCAGTTATAATGAGGGGTAGAGGGGGCATATCCTGAAAGAACTAACAATATTTCCCAATAGTCACACAAAATCCGATCAAGGTGCAACTGCAGCCCACAATTGCCACCTGAGTAGGTGTCCTAAAATTTGGTCACTAGGTACCTCGGTCAAAGTACGGCATTTAGATTTTCAGCCTAAGAAATGGGTCACAAGCTAGATCCTGTCCAAGAGGTGGGTGCCTCAAGGGGGGACGCACAGAACAACCAGACCTTGGCCTTCAACCCTTCACAGGTATCTCCCTGCCTTATGGTGTTAGGAACACTTGACTTGGAGGATTTAAAGTTCCCTATTTGACAACTTCTATTGTTTTGAAAATGTGAGAACTAGATAACGGAGAGTTATTTGGATGCCTATCCCGAAAATCCTACCTAGACTAAAATATTTTTTTTGGAACCTCTTGTGGAGGAAAACTTAGTGAGTTTTTAGAAAAACTTTAGATGTGGTTGTTTGAGAGATTGGGGGTGTGAGCCAATATCATTGAAATTAAGTGGGAGTGGATAGTTTCATCAAGAAAAGGGTGGGGTGTTTCAGAATCCCTTTGGAGGAAACTTACTTCAACCTCCACGTTTCAAGATGAAAACTATGTGAGTGAGAAGTGACTTTTGTGTGTGACTGAGTGAAAGTGTGCCAATTTTTAATAAATTAGGTGTCACCTTGTTGCATGTGGACTTCGCTTGGTCCTTACAAGTCTTTGATTAACTAATTAACTAAATGTCATTGGTAGAACCTTACGAAATTCAAAAGTCCCTAGGAAGGTAGCATGTGGACATGTGGGTCCTTTACTATTCCTTTAACTCCCTAATGTGATTTAATATAAGAAAGCTTTGAAACTATCCTAGATTGTGATCATGTGGGCATGTATCGGCCCGTTACAAAACCTTTAAACTTCCCTAGTGATTTAATCTAAGAAAGTAAATTTCAACACTATCCTATCTTTGTATCATGTGGGCATGTATGGGCCCGTTACAATCTTGAGATGTGTTTGAAAAATAAACTAAGAGGAGTCCCGAGGGGGCTATTGTCCTCTCCTAAATATTTTGTCTTTTTTAAGGGAGATGAAATTGTCTTTCAACCTCTTTCTGATTCTCAAGATTGCTTTGGAGCACGAGAGAAGAGCATACTCAAGGATTGATATCCAGTTTTTGGTCCCAATACAAGTTTTATATGTGATTACAAATGATTCCAACTTATACTCTAGGTCAAAGCAAGCCATCCATGTGGAAAAATGAAAAATTAAAAGAGGAAATAATGATTTTAAACCCCCTAAGTGCCTTTGTTTCTACTAATCCCTTTATATGGAGAGGGAACTAAGTGTGGTGTTGGTTACAATGTGCATGAAATCAATTTTAAGGAGGCTAGGGGCCTTCCACAAATCACAAAAAGGCTTACAATGTGTATTTTTCTACACAGGTGAGCAGGTCTCAAAGTAGATAGAGGCACTCTGAGCGCCAATGCGTGAACTGAAAGAGATTTTTGAGCCCAGGTGCACAGAAGGCGCTGAGTAATGTTGTGATTTTGGTGCACGTGCACACAATGCGCGACTATGGGCCAATAAACTCACGCACAACTTTCATATGGCCGTGAAGAAAATTTCAAATGGAATTCTCTCAACTCAGCTTTGAATTTGATGTTTTGCAGGTTGACTTGGACCGGTTATGGTACCTGTAGGTTAAATAAGCAAAAATAAGAGATAAAATAACCCAAATGGGGTAGGAAATTGATACCTTTCCCCAGTGGAGTCCCCAATCTGTTGCGCCTCTTTTTTCACCTAAATGAGCAAAACAGAGGTGCTTACAAGCTTAGTTGGGTTAGCTAAGAAAAACAATAGTAAAGGAAAGGGTTAGAAGAATAAACATAAAAGACTAAGCTAAGAATTAAACTAGGAAAGAAAAAAACAATTAAACTATTGTGCATAAGGACATAAGAACAAGAAACAAACAAGACTCATGTCACCAATGGAAAGGATTGTATTTAGTGAAAAGAAAACACCAAAGAGAAAGGGGACTTTAGGTCCCTTCTTCCTCCAAGGGAGGGCTCTTGGACCCCCAAGATTGAGCTCTTCTTACAACTTGGAAACTTGAAAGAAATGGTGAAAGAATCCCAAGCTAACCCACTCAAAAGGTGATGTGGATTGCCCAAATGGAATGGTGCTAGTATGCTCTTGATGAGAAAAGAGGCTTCCCCAAGAGAATAGCAGCAGCATAACCTTGCAAATGAATTCCTTCAAAATGTAGTGCACCCATGGCCTTGTTTTATAACACCACTTTGAGGTATTGTGCAACCAGTTTTTAGTGTGAAAAGGGGTTGTTTAGGGCACCTTTAGGTCTTTGACCAGCCACCCAACCAGATCCAATCGAGATTTGGATGTTAAATTGACTTGGAAGCTAAACCAGAAGTGGGTGGGAGGCCGACCAACATCATAAATGCGTCGTTCTCAGGTGTGCACAGCTTTTAGCGTCCACAGTCACGCATCGTGTGCATGTGCGTTTTTCCTGTGTTTCTTGATGGAACATGTACGTGTGCACCCTGTGTAATCATAGCCCATCTTGATTTTATAACTAGTTGTATAGTTTTGGACCTTTTGGAAATGCATTTTTGGTAATTTTGGTCCATGGGTGAACTCATAGCTGTTTGAAGATGTTGGATTCCTATAACCATTTGTGGACGGAATTTCAGTGATAACAGATGGCTTGAAGGAATACGTTGACAAAGATGTTCCTAAGCTGGATGCGACATACACTGTAAATCTTGATGCATGGTAAAAGAAAGTGGCAAAGGTGAGGAGGATCTTGTTGGAGGGAGTACGAGACCACATTGTCTCAAGTCTCCATGGGAATGCCACACCACATGCAATGTGAAAGGTTTTGACGGATTTGTTCCAAAACAACAACAACCATAGGAAATTGGGGCTAAAAGATAAACTTAGGAAGATCAAGATGGAAAAGGGTGATTCCATTCCAAAATATCTCATTAAGTTTGTCCAATGTCAGGATGAGCTTGGAAGTGTGGGAATAACAGTCGCTACTGATGATTTGGTGATCTTGGCTCTCCTAGGACTTCCCAAGAGTTGGAACAGTTATCAAGACTCTGTCAATGGAAGGGAAAAATTTTCATATTGGGAACGACTATGGTCGGATCTAGTGCAAGAGGAGTTCAAGCAGAACACCAGAGATGGATATTCATCAAAGCGCGACGATGAAGAGGATTGTGCTTTGACTGCCAAGGCAAGGAAAGGAGAGGGGAATAAATTCCATTCAAAATATGAGTCTAAAGTCAAGAAGTTGGATTTGTCCAAAGTGAAGTGTTTTCACTGTCATGAACATGGGCATCTCGCTACTAAATGTCCATAGAATAGGAAGAACAAGATGGTTTTTGGAGTTGCAACTGGTGAGGCTCTTGTCTCGCAATTTGAACTTGAGTTCTCTTTGATCACATGCATGGATTCAAGTGCATTGGGATCGGTGTGGTATTTGTATAGTGGTGCTTCCTACCACATGACGGGAGATAAAGAGTCTTTTAGTGACTTGGAGGAGAAAGATCTCAGAATGCATATAGAAATGGGTGACAATGGACGGTACAATGCGACTGGAATTGGTATCATTACCTTTCAAAGGGAGACATGTAAACCATTTCAATTGAAAAATGTTATGCATGTTCCAGGTCTGAAGAAAAACCAGCAGTGGAAAAGCCTACCTGCGACATAAAGAAACGGGTCAAGTAAGGAAGATAGGGATTTGAGTTAAGAATCTCTACATGCTAGAGGTAGATGGTTGTGGTGCCATGGTGGGCAAGGCAGAAAAAGTAGTGAGCCGAGATGAGGACAAATTATGGCATAGGTGATTGGGCCATCTTCATCATGGAGCCTTGAAGATCATGCAGCAAATATCTACTGGACTACCAATGGGAACACTTGCTCAGTTAGATCAGTGCAAGGGGTGCACCCTGAGGAAGTACGTAAAGTCCACCTTTCATGAAAAGGAGAACCATGTTTCGGTAATCCTGGAGAGAGTTCACACAGACGTATGTGGACCATTCTTGGTTGCTTCAACAAAAAAACATAGGTATTATGTTATTTTTTCTGATGACTTTTCTCGTAAATGTTGGATATTCTTCATGCAGAAGAAGGATCAAACATTCTCAAAGTTCTGTGAGTGGAGAAAGAGTTGGGGAAGCAAGTGAAATCTCTAAGGAGTGATAATGGTGGAGAATACATCTCTAACGAATTCAAATACTTATGCAAAAGAGAAGGAATTTGAAGAGAAATCATAGCGCCTCATAACCCACAACAAAATGGGGTCGTGGAGAGAAAGAACAAAATGATCATGGGTGCAACACGAGTGATGTTGCATGATCAGGGCCTACCAATGCATTTGTGGGAAGAAGCATGCAATACTGTGGTTTATGTGCAAAACCATTGTCCTCATAAAATACTTGGCATGAGTACACCTAAAGAAAATTTCACTGGTAAGAAACCTGATGTTTCTCATTTTAATATTTTTGGCTCATCTGTTTATGTGCATGTGATCAAGGACTCCAGGAAGAAGCTGGAACTAACTACTAAAGTTGGGATATTTGTGGGGTACACAAAAACACCCCATAATTATCATGAGTATTTTTCGAACAGTAAGATGACTATTATTCGACGGGATATAAAATTTGATGAGGGGAAAGCCATGCGGTTGTCGCTTGAGAGGGAGCTAGACTTGCATGTAGAAGAGGAACTGTTGGTTCCCAAAGATGAGTCTCAAGATGTGGATTAGCCACATGAGGAGATTCATGGAGTGGAGGAAACCACTCATGCAAATCCATCCATTAAAAATGGCAGAAAGCGTACCACGGAAGCTGATAGATTGAGACTAGATGCAACACAGAATGTAGGAGCCCCTACTTCACAATGCAGACAGAGACAGTCTCCTGATCGATTTGCTGGATACATGGCTCTCATGAGAAAATGTATTATGAATGAACCATATTCCTTTCAAGAAGCAGTGCAGGATCACACTTGGGTTGATGTTATGGTAGAGGAGTATGACTCCATTGTCAAAACCAGTGCATGGGAAATTGTCCCAAGACCGGTCAACAAATTAGTGGTGGAGGGTAAGATTTTAATCATTTTTGTTTATGTTTATGATTTCATACTGATTGGTAATGAGAAGCTGACAAACTCATGCAAGGATGACCTTGCAAAGGATTTCAAGATGAAGGATTTGGGCCTTCTTCATTATTTCCTTGGATTGGAAATATGGCAGCGAGATGGTGAAATTTTTGTGTCTCAAGGAAAGTATGCAAGGGAGATACTAGGTAAGTTTCACATGGAGGGATGCAAACCCATGGATACTCCTCTTCCAGGAAACTGGAGGAAAGAGGATGCTACTTCTGGAGAGGTAGTGGATGCTACTGTCTATTGACAATTAGTGGGTTCGCTAATGTATTTAGTGAACATGAGACTGAACATTTGCTATGCGGTTAAACAACTAAGTCCAGTGATGGTTAAGCCTACCAAACTCTTTTGGAAGGCGAGTAAGCATGTCCTGAGATATCTGAAGAGCATATCTGAGTATGGATTATGGTACAGACAGACGGATGAGGTGAAGTTGCATGGCTTCATGGATGAAGATTGGGCGGGTAGCCCAACGGACAGAAAGAACACATCAGGGAGGATCTTTAGTATTGGATCTATAGTTGTTTCTTGGTACAACATGAAACAAAGATCCATGGCACTTAGTTCAGTAGAAGTGGAATACATGGCATCAAGTTAAGTTGAATGTGAGGCTATCTGGATGAGAAAGATCTTGGTTGGTTTGTTTGGTTCTCATTTAGATCCAACAATGATTTATTATGATAATCGGAGTTGCATTAAACTCTTGATTAATCTTGTGTTTCATGATATATATAAGCATATAGATATCCAGTATCATCATCTCAGAGATTGTGTGCAGCAAAAGATCATGTTGCTTCAATACATTCCTAGGAAAGATCAAGATGCAGACATTCTGATGAAGGCGCTCACTAGGAGCAAATTCGAATACCATAGAGACAGGATTGGGGTGAAGGATAATCCCTTTCTTGTTGAGAGGGAGTGTTGAAAAGTCAACAAGAAACATGTGTCCAATTTACTTTTCCCTTAAATAAATTGGACAATAAATATTAATCTATTATCTCATTTATAACTGAGTGAGTTGGAGTTGTGACAGGATTATAAGTGTAGTTATGAGAGTTGTGAAGTAGTTTAACTCAGTTAAGTGAGTTAAGCCCAGTTGTACTAGTTGTAGCTGAACTTACACTAGTGAGAGTTCAATGAATTATTTATTAATTAATTCAAAATCAGTGAACTCACATGCAACTGAAGATTCACCACGATTAACTAAATGCATGTCAGATCCAGTGGAGATCTAGTTGAGATAACAGGTGAAAGGGACAATTTGGTTATCAGTTGTGATTTGAGTGAAGTGCACTCATGAAATCACACATGCTATGGATATGATCATGAGCATATGCAAAATAGGTAATTTGAATTCATTTTGAGAATTCTAATTGCAGGGATTGTGCAGAGGAGGCAGGGTGTCTAGAGACAAAATATTGGCACATGAATTTGTCAATTTTTGTATGACAGTGTGAGAAAATTGTATTTTACTGAGAGCTCTTGGATTAGAGTCTTGTATGAGATTTTTTCATGATCCATTATATACATAATATATGATAGTGGGGTTTTTAGATTTACGCTTTCCCGAAAAAACTTCTGTGTTATGTGTTCTTGATATTTCACTTTGTGATCGTGGTTTAATTTCCGCAAGAATATTAGTAGAAGCAATTCTATATTTAACAATGGCATATAATTGTTAGATCATGAGAATCACAGGAAATACTTAATTTGTATTGAAATTTCTACATGGTATCAGAGCCACGGAGCTACGGATGTGAGGTGTGAAAATTGTAGTATTTTTGTAGGTCTCGTCTCTGGCAGGGTGCGAACCTTCGTACTGAAAACTCTGCATATACATGTACATCAGCATGTGTCACTACTTGTACCACGAAAGTATGTCAACCATGCACCAATACCACAACAAGATGAATCCTCATACATGTATGCCAAATCCACCATAAAACATGTGCCAGTGAAAATGCTAGTAGGTGCCTCTACCAATGTACTAGGAGTGTATCAATCATGCATCAACTATAGATCAATTTATGACTCATCAATGATGTACAACATGATCACCTCATCAAATTACCAAATACATGTCCTAATATGTAGTCCAACCATTTTCCAAATGCATGCACCAAGATATCCAACAAATATGATTTCAATAATACATCATAGGATATATCAATGAAACTCAAATATGTACCATCCATGCACCCCAACAGATCAGCCTCAATCCTCCATTCACTACAAAAAACACTAAGCATCCAACAATAAGTGTGCTTCAATAGATCAATGACATCTCTAGCTAGCATCATCAAGATATATCACATAACCAAGGTAGCATAACTTCACTTTCATAACCAACATTGTTCTTCAACATAAAATGCCTCAATCCATACTCATGGGTTAATGCCATGCATCCAAGATAGCCTTTCATTATATATTATCACCATACATAATCCAATATGTAATCATGAAAACCTGCAACAAACAATGTCAGAACCTGCAACAAACTATGTTAGACCCTACAACATAGAGTTATACCATCACATCAACCTACAACCCATGTGCATAGCCTTTTTCCCAAGGCTTTACCACATATACACAGCTTGCTGCACAGACATCTCGTGTATGTACGCAACCTATTATAGGACAGCCTGCATATGTATGCAACTATTACCACTGTAACCCGCATATGCTTCAGTAGATGACACACTTGTGCTTCCTTTAAGGCTTCTATTCTACTCGGGTTGTTCAGTATTCTTTACCCACTTCTGAAGGTTTCCCTACTTCTTAGAACTTGAGCTCTGAGCTTCCATATTTTCAAAGATGTCTCCCTTCCTTACTTCATTCCTTCTTCTGGTCATGCTATATGAAGTCGTCATCATGGAATTTCTTCTTATGTTCCAGTAATCCTGGGATTTGTGGCCAAATCCACTACAAATGTAGCATCTCATGCTGTGACAATGAACATCAATGTGTCCTACTTGATCCCATCTCCAACACCTTATGATGTTATGAATTCTTCCATTATCTCTTCTTAAGATTTTCATTCCAAATATTTGTGATCATATTCATTACATGAGTAACATTGACCATGAAAAATACTTTTATACATTTTCTTTGGTGTCCATCTTCTTTGAGGTGCAAGGATGGCTTCTTGATGTCTTCCTTGCTTTGTTCTTTTGAAACTTTCCTTCCCTTGTGTATATGGTTGACTTGCAACATTATCTTCATCCTTTGAGAGTGAGGGACTTACCTCATGCTTCTTTGAGGTTCTTGCTTCAACATGTGTAGCTTATCTCTTGTATCCAAGACCTGATTTATCATTTGGTGATCTTTGACTTTCCAAGATCTCATTCAAGATTTGTAGCTATTCAAGAATTTGTTTGACTTCTCTACTTTCTTTCTAAGATCAACAACTTCAGCTTCTAACTTATGAAATGACTCTTCCTTTTCATTTACTTGATTCTTCAATATTTCCTCTACCTTTTTGGCTTCTTCAATTTGGGTCTTGAGATGGACAATAATTTCAAGACTTTTGTTAACCTCATCATCTACCTTCTTATCTTATTTTTCATTCTTTAGTCTTGTGATCTCTTCTTCCTTTTCTTCTAATTGAGTCTTATTACTCTCTCCTTTTTCTTTGAGCATTTCCTTTAACTTCAAGATGTGCCTTTGACTCTTCTTAAGAAACTTTTTAGTGTTATCGGAAAGATAGCTATAGTCTATATAGTAATGATCATATTTGTATTCATATAGACCCCCTTCAACTTTATTTTGAAGTTCTTATAGTTCTTCTTCTATTCTTTCCATGGGATAACTACCATCAAACTCTACACAAACTATTTCTAGATTTTCTTCTTCACTTGTAGAGAAATAGTCAACATCATCACATTTTGAATTATTGCAATCAAGGGTTTTTGAAGACTCTTTACCTTCATTTGAAATGTCTTCAATATATTCCTTTTTTTCAACATCATCACATGATTATTTGTCTTCATTTGAAATGTCTTCATGATCATCACATTTAGAAATAATGCAATCAAGAATTTTTGGAGATTCTTTACCTTCATTGATCTTGATGGAGTTGTCTTTAATATCTTCCTTCTTGCTTTGGTATGTCTCCTCTAGATTTAGACATAGATCCTTGGTGGAAGTGCATTGTCCCATGCTCTCTTTGATAGGGCTTGAGAGTCCACTAATAATGGTCTTGAGAGCTAATGCATCATTCTTCTTTCCTTCCCTTTGAGCTCCAAACTTTGACTTGTTCTTCAAGGAAACTGATCCACCAATAGCTTCCTTCCAAATAACTGCTCCCATCTCTTTCAAATGCACTTCCATTTCTATTCTCCAAGTAGAATAGTTTTCCTCATCAAGGATTGGAGCTTCATCATCCATTTGTGTGTCTATGGATCTCCTCCAAGCTTGTCAAGGATTATATTGAAGGCCTTCTTTGGTACCAATTGTTGGACACACCGATTACACTGAGATGGGGGGGATGAACAGGGTAGGGCTCTTTTTCCCAAAACTTCCCCTTCACAAAAATCATTAGTTAACAATCACCATTTACTCATTACTTATTTCTATCATTTATAATCAGTTAAATGTGAACATATATCAGAAATATATCATCAAAAAATCATCACCACAAGGAACGCAAGGAACACAAGATGTATGTACAATTTTCTTTTTATTATAGACTACAATCCTTGTGTTATCAGAAACAACTGAATAGAGTACAACTCTATAAGAGCACCAGCTCTATAATGAAAGACTCATCTTACACCCTCAACAACAACTGAGATAAGGCAACAATCCTCAATATATATCAAACCATCAATAGGTACGCAACCTGTCAATAGTGCAACACACGTATGTACGCTCCCTACTAGTAGTACAACTCATGTATGTACATGGCCAGTATGTACTACAACCTTCGTATCACATCCAAGTACTTAGGGTTTTCTCTTCAAGATGAACTCATATCCTCCACAACCTTCAATCACATTCTCTTTTGTCTTTCACTGTCCAATCTGACCCATAACCAATCACAACACATCCAAGCTCTCCCACAACTTACTCATGCTCCTCAACCATACAATGTGAATGTTACTCAATCATGTATAATCAATCAACATATTATAACAATCATATCAGTATTGAATCATATGAGTGATGCTCACTCTGTCAACTAACACAAACCACATCACAACAACCATACCAAGAATGCCTTAAGCTTTCACTACACAACAAGCAAGAGTATCCATAAAGACAACAATGTAACCATACCAAAATTTATATGGCAGATCTGAGCCCATAGAATGCAGATCTAGAACTTACTTCAGTATTCAAGAGTCTGGCACCAACTCACACATAAGTCTTTATGACTTCATCCACTGCACACGCTCTATCCTCATTCAACCCACGTATGTGCGTGCCCTGGCTCATTGCAGCCCGTGTATACCTCAGAAACTAGGGTTTTTGAAATTCTGAGATTTTTGTCGTCATGATCTCAGTCTTGCCGAAACTTTTATGCGTCCATGAGATCCTCCAGATCTCCTCTCTCTCAGAATAGATTATCAATACATGCTCAAGAGATACATCTTCACAAGAGACCCTTTCCTCTTATTTATACTCTCCAAGTAGCTTCCTTAGAAGCATCTTCTAGGTCACTTAACTCACTTCTAGGTCACTTAACCCATTTTCCTCATTTTATGGTTAACCACTTTCCATATTTAGAAAGTTCTCCATTACTTTATCATTTAAATATTCCACCTTGACTTTGTCACCTTACTTTATCATTTAAATAATCTTCTTTGATTTTGTTACTTCACTTTATTATTTAAATAATCCTCCTTGACTTTGTCACTGTACTTTATCATTTAAATAACAATTTCTTCTTTGCAATCTCTTTGACTTCTTTGACCTTTTGGGTCTTCAAGCCTACATATGAGGGTCCTTCAACTTCGTAAGGCCATAACTCTCAAACCATGAGGAGTTATGTGACATCCCACATACCACCAAAAATGGCATGACAAGCACTATCCATATAGGATAGTTTCACTGAGAAATTCATTGATCTTCATCTCATTATTCCACATTTAAGCATGGGTTCTCTAACCATACTTCTAGGATAACTCAACTGAAAAGCGTCTTCCGTGAGGGATTTCACCATAAGGGGACCAATTTGGAGTTAATCCATTTGTACCCCTCATCAATCATGATAAAACAATAATTATTCATCTTTACATCAATGCAACAATGCATCATATACCAATTAAACCACATCGATCCATCTTCATCTATGCATCATATATCAATGACAACTCATTGATCCATATTCATCTTATGCATGATATCAATGACATCATATGACTATGATTCCACTTGACATCAATCCATTCACATCAAGGACAATACATACTTACTCAATATACTATGATAATACATTGTTCATTTGACATCAACCAACATCAATCATTTGGCATCAAACCTCTGACCTTTGAAATCATTCAATCATCCTTTGGCATCAATCAATTCCTTGACAACAATCCTTTGACATCAATCAATCAATCATACTTTGGCATCAATCAATCCCTTGACATCAATTAATTCAACCTTTGGCATCAATGACAACATGATCCAACAAATGATACTCAAAGAAGGATAAATGAACCAATTCATGTTCAAAAATTGAGAGATTTTTTTCAACAACTCACAACTGCATTAGGAAAAAATGAAAAGGGTCTTCGACAGACATAAAAAGGATGATGATTTCAAGGTAGATGATATGGTGTTGAAATGAGACACGAGAAATGAAGATAAGGGGAAGCATGAAAAGTTTGACCACCTCTGGTTGGGACCATTCAAAATTGTTTCTTATCATGGGAGCAATGCTTATTTACTGTAGGATCTCAATGGAAATCTCATTGGTGGAGGACTTGTAAATGGAAGGTTTCTCAAACACTACCTTTCTTAAAAGTATTTGGTGTTTCCATTTCATTGTAAATAACCATTTTTATTTTTTAAGATAGAGCAGTTTAAGTTTTTTCATCTCAATAAAATTCAAAGCCCAAAGAGAAGGCCCTAATATTTTGTTGCAGATTACTGGTGTGAATTGAAATAGACAAGGTATACAAGTTTCTTTTTTTCATAAACATTTCAGAAAGTTTCAAAAATAGCCCAATGAATAAGGCTATTGGATCTACAATTATTTGGCACCTCGTAGGGAGTACTCCCTCCACAGTTGGATCCCATGTTAGTCACTAATAAACAAAATTATGTCCTGGGGTTAGGATTTTAAAATTAGCGAAGGCACTAAATGGTTTGGAGGCATGACAAATTGGCAGGAATGTTAAAAATGGAATAAAGCAGTTAAATTTGGCAAAAATGTTAATTAGATCGGGCCCAAAATAACCTTGATCATGATCCATCAAAATAGATGGCCATGAAGCATTGCATAATTTGAAGTTGCATGGGGGATAATTCTAAAGGGAGGCCCCGCAATCCAAACTGTGGTTTCTATCGAGGATTACGTGTTAGCGTTAGTTTGATTGCAGAATGATAAGCGGGTTGGTTTAAAACCACCAATCCACATCTTTGCAAAGTGAAAAGTATAAAATGCCAATTTGACATTTTCATTTTTTATTATTTTCAAACTCAGGGACCATTGGAACATTGTCGCGACTTTCATTTTTTGTTGCATCCCAACTTTGCACCATCACAGTTTGCTTCTAGGTATTTATCTCATCGTTATGGATCCCATAGTATTGTAAGTAGCAGAGAAAGACCCTGAAGTAAATGAGGAAGCCCTAATTGATAGAGATGTAGATTTATTTTATCCTAATATCACTATTTCCCCCATTTATGTGTCTCGAAGAAACTTGGTTGATATAAAGGGAACGAATATTCCATTTTTAGAAGCAGTTCAAGCCTCCATTGTCCCATATGTTGTCGAGCTTTATTTATTGTTTCTTGAATTCGTAGGTTGGTGTGCGGAGCAATATTCCCATTCAGAAAGGGTAATTTTCAATAAACAGGTGTCTCAAGGCCTATGTAGAATAGATAATTTGTCAATTTGAAAGTCACTCAATATACCAAAAGGATTATTGCAAAACATGAGCTTTTGAAATCAGTTCTGAATAAAGCAACACAGATGGAACAAAGTGTGCAATATTTCAAGAAATTATTTGAAGAATTGTTCATAAAGGACCTTCCATCATTCTGGGATGGTAAAGGTAAGTTGCACGATCAAGAAGAATATAATGCACTCTTGACTCAATCAAGGATGTACCACTCCAAATTTGAAACCCTGGAGGAGGGTTTGAAAGGGGCTACTTTAGTTGATAAATTGAGTACAGATTTTGAAATTTTAAATCAGTTTAAGACAATCAAACTTGGTATACCTATCATGTCTTATGCCACTTGTATTAACTTGGAAATTTTAATGAAGGAAATGACATATTATGAGATTCCTTCTAAATTGCAATGGAAGGAAGTAGTCGAATTGGGTAAGACCATTGTAATTTCCTAGGACCGAGTAAATGATTTCCAACTGTCGACCAAAAGGAAACAAATCAAATGAAGATAAAATCAAAGTCAAAGGATGAAGCTAAAGGACCAAACTGCAGAAATATCCGCAAATCCCAAATTTTGTGAACTGAAATTTTA
The DNA here is from genome assembly GCA_032191745.1 of Picea mariana. Classification (NCBI taxonomy): domain Eukaryota; kingdom Viridiplantae; phylum Streptophyta; class Pinopsida; order Pinales; family Pinaceae; genus Picea; species Picea mariana. The sequence continues at coordinate 32,200 of JASDQU010010714.1, forward strand.
TATTTTTAATGTAATCGATTCAAACCAAATGAATCAAATTATTGTATAAATATGGTAGTTTTTGATGTATTCAAGGTTGGAAGAAGTACAAAGGGACGAATTGTACTCATCATTGTAATAATTTTTGAATTTGAATGAATATAAGTGGAGATGCCCAGAGTTTTTTCATACCAAAGATTCATGTGGTGATGACCTGAAGTATGTGCTTCCTTTCATGTATGTTTTTCTAGTTTGCTATCTCTTCATCTACAACCTTTCATATGTTTAAAATTGGATGTTAATGGGTCTGAAATTCATCTAAATGGTGCTTTAGATATAAGCAATTTTGAATTATGTTTTCTTCCTTAACTCATCAGAATTCATCTCGTATGGTGCTCTGATTGATTTTATTTGTTTTCCTATTTCTTCCATATTATCACAACAAATTAAAATAATTAAAGTTAATCACCTACCTTGCCTTTGCTTCCTTGAGAACTCTACCTACCAAACACTGTTTCATTTTTTTCAGAGTTGACTTCATTGCCCAATAGGTTCCTTTCCTTCTTGCCAACAAACCCCTTAAATATTTCATCAAATCAAAACCTAGCCATTAAAACTTCAAAGAAGATCCATATTCCAAGAGACCAAGTGACAAGAGAGATCCCTCTCTGAACTGAAAGGGCTAGTTTTCAGTTCTGAAGTGGTTTTGTGGTTACCTTTGTAAGTTTTCCCTTCAGCCTAGGAAATTTACTTAGTGATAGCACCAGTGACATAATTCAACATAAAAAAATTCTTGAATACTGATATGAATACATAAACATTAATAAAGTTTGCATTGACCATATTTATCCTCTTTCCATTAATTCCAACAACATACACTATGTCCAATATTGACCATATTGGTCTCCTTTGACATCAATGCCAACACCATGTTGAACAATGTCCCGATTTTGGGACAATTTTTCTCATCCTAGGTTGAAGTAGGAGAACTTGTGTTGATTTTGCATCCTTTCTTTCTCTTTTCCTATGGAAAAAAGCAACATTGTGTCACCAAATCTCACTAGCATAAACTATTTCTATTGGAGAAAAAGAATCCAACCCATATTCATTAATAAATATTTATGTCATCTTGTAACTGATGGGTATGAATTTCCCTTTGATGAAGATTATAAAGCATTGGATGTTGTAGGAAAGAAATATTTAAAAGAACTTATAAAGAAGGATATGAAGCACTTTCTTTGATAGGTAGTGTAGTTGATGAATCCATATTTCCAGGAATTAGTGCAGTATAATCATCTAAGAAAGCATGGAATATATTAAAGAATACATATGAAGGTGCAACAATTTCCAAATTGTAAACATTAAGAAGAAAATATTAAAATGCCAATATGAATGCTAATGAATCAGTAAATGAATATATCACCAAAATACATGATCTTATTAATCAAATGAGGACATTAGGTGAAGACATTCTTAAAATGATCAAAATCTGGACCAAGGGTCAAAATTTTGCTCAAATTTCAAAGTGTTCAGAATGCGACAAAAACAATTCCATTGCATCTGTCTCGTCTTCCTGATTCCGTCGGTATATTTACTTTCTCAAACGGAGTCCGTATGGAGAAGATATCGCGATCTGTTCGCCAAGCCAAACATGCAAAAAAATTGATGCTGACTGTACCTGTCCGTACAGTCTGTACAGTGGTGACGTGGCAGGGCTGTACAGTCCATACGCTGACCGTACAGTGGTGATGTGGCAATTTTTATTGGTTGATGATCGGCGAATCAAGAGCTGACACGTGGTATGATTTTGGCGAATGGTAAAGTGCCACGTGGCCCAATCATGGGCTGCCACGTGGCACCCCTTTATTGGCTAATGGTTTATTGGGTTGTTGTTTAAAATTTTGTAGAGTCAACCGGATTTGAACCGGTGACCTCCTCCTATGCCAAAGTATTCACAACTTCCGACTTGCCAACGCGCCATACGGTGGTCCTTGTAATGCATATGGTTTTCATTATATTTAAATTGTAATGAAAAATGATTTGGGGAACGTCCGGGCTGGGGCTTAGCCCCAGCCCCGGTCGCATGAGTATTATATATGACCACCCCTTTTTGTATATGGAGTGCGCATATGGTTTATGTAACAACGCCCGTGGTTATAACATTTTACATATGACCATATATTAATGTATGCCCGTGGTCATTTGATATTGCATGTGACCATATCATCTATGGAATAGCCGACAGTTGGAAATGCGCGGGGTTCATTTTACATAGCCCACGGTTTTCATTTCAAAGTATGTGACCGTAATGTGTGCAGTTGTAACCGTTGGAGCGCGCGGGAGTACTTACATGGTTTCATAACCGTTAAGCCCTTTTATTTATAGCGCGAGGTCACATGGTGACCATATGTCTGTGGTCTAGGCGGTTAGGGACTAGAGGCACCCTAACCATCCTACAGTTTGGACCATTTTTCAAAACCGCTCAGTGCCTTTTAACGCGCATTTTGGAGCGTGTTCTTGGTTCATGCACACAGAGGTGTGTTTTGGCGAACCAGTTTCAGAAAGCTTGAAGGAGAAAAATGGAGGAGGCCTAACTTCTTCATCTTTTGGTCGATTGAGGTGCCGTAAAAGCCCAGCTAGGGGTTTTTGGATGTGCTGGATCCATTGGTGTTATTTTCAAGGCCATTTGAAGACTTCTTCTGCAATTTTTCACCATTGAAGTTTCAACAAGATCTAGGGAGCTTGAAGCCCTCATTGATCGAGGACATGGTTTGGTGAGCCTATGTTTGTTTTCTGTGATTGAATAATCATTTTTGGCTAATTGATATGCTCTAAACACATTGGAACAGGTTTCAAAGGCTGTTAAGGACTTTTACAGGTGTTTTTTCCAAAGAGAAGCTCAGGGAAGCTTATGGTCGCATGTAGAAGAGGTCACGCCTGTATGAGCCATAATCCGTTTTCAGAGTTCTATTAGTCATTTTTGGGGTTTTTATGTGTTCTGATCTCAATGGTATAGTTTGTTTTTCCATTGGAGTTGAGCAGTATCTTGTAAAAGAACTTTTGACTAATTAATCCCAGAGAGCCAAGTCCATTGATGGAGGCTCAAGGAGATGTAGCCCGGAGGGGGGTGAACTCCTTTATCAGCTTGTTCTTGTTGTGAGCTTGATGGTTTATTTGCTGCAATTTGTGTTGCTATGTATTTGTTTAAAGTACATATTTAACCATCTAAAGGAACAATTCCTCACACATAAACATTTACAAGAAGATACATGAAATTAACACATAAGTTTATCTTGCATATTTTAACACATGAAGCAAGGTCCTGTAAAGTTTATTTTAATGAAGTAGAGGGTGCTTGCATAACATAACATGTCAGCCTTCTATTTTCAGATCATAAAAGAAGGATGCTTGAGAAAATTTTGAGAAGTATTGTGCCTAAATTTGAAATGGTTGCCACCAATATTACGGTCTCTAAAGATATAAGTACTATTGTAATTGATGAATTGAGTGGTTATTTACTAATTGTTGAAGAAAGCATTGCAAGTGAGCACATGGAAAATGATTTTTCCACAAGGTATAGAGGATGATGAAGAAGTGGAGGATAACATCATAATCAAATTTTTCAAAATCTGAATAGATATCAACAAAGAGTAATTGATCCACCTCAAGAGGAAGAGGAAGAAGTCCAAGTCAATTTAGAGGAAGAAGCAGAAAAGAGTCTCATGGAAAAGGAAGAGGAAGATATGGGTCTTGAGGAATACATGGAGTACAACTTATTATTGTCACATATTTGGTCATTTGTTGTTGAAGAAACTAGAAATGAGAATTTATTTATATCAAGTTTGATGTCACACAATGAAGAAGGTGAGGATTGGTACATTATTTTAGGATATTCAACACATTTGACATCTCATGAGAATTTCTCACAAGAATAAATGACAATTATTCTAGTAAAGTAATATTTGGTGATGATAGTGCTTCAAAATTTAAATGGAAAGGTACAATGGAAATCCAAACATTGGGAAAGAAGAAGTTTATTTATGATACATTGTTGACACCAAAATTGAAAAAGAACCTACTTTCGTTCAGCCAGATGATGGAGAAAAACTACAGGTTATGTTTGATAATAAAGAGTGTTTAATCATGGATAAGTTAAATAAAAATGTAGTTGCAACAAAAGGAGAAATGAATAAATACATGATTTTCAAAATCACCTTTGCCTCAAACAACTTACATAGTTTGAAGGCTATAGAAGAAGTGAGTAGTGGAATTTGGCATTTGAGAATGGCATTTGAATTTCCAACAGTTGGTGTTGTTAATGAAGAATAACATGGTGAAAGGACTTCCTTATATTAAAGTTGATGATGAACTTTGTGAAGGGTGCATATTGGGGAGGCAAAACATGGAAAGCTTCTCAAATAGAACATGGAATGATAGAGAACGTCTAACATTAGTACATTCATACTTGTGTGGTCCCATGGAAACTGTATCTTTTGGAAAGGCACAATATTTTCTTATCTTTACTAACGACTATTCTAGGAAAACATGGGTATACTTTCTAAATGAGAAGTCAAAAGTTTTTACACGTTTTGTTGAGCTCAAGGAGATGGTTGAAAAGAAAAGTGATTTGAAAATTATGGCCCTAAGATCAGATAATGGGGGAGGATACAAATCAAATGAATTTATGAATTATTAAAAGAGGAATGGAATAAATCAAGATTTTACCAATTCATACTCTCCTCAACAAAATGGTGTTGCGGAAAGAAAAAGCATGACCATAGTTTAGATGGCTTGAAGCATGCTAAAACAAAGTCTCTTGGAAATGAATTTTGGGTTAAAGCAATTTATACAATGGTCTATACTCTCAACATATGTCCTACAAGAGTTGTATTGTACTTGACTTGAGAAGAAGCATGGTCAGGGTACAAACCTAGTGTTGCATGCATGAGAATATTTGGATACATTGAATATACACACATCCCTAAAGAAAAGAGAAGGAAATTGGTGATAAAAGCATTAATTGTATTTTCATTGGGTATAGTGCATAAATGAAAAGTTACATGTTATTTGATCCTCAAGCAAAGCAAATTATAATAAGTAGAGATGTTATGTTTGATGAATTATTAGCTAGAACATGTACTGATAGAATTAAGCAAGTATTAAGTAGTAATTGGTGATGGATATAGTTCTAGGATGAATGAAGTCAAGAAGAAGCCTAAGAGGCTAATCAAAGGTAATTATGAAAGTAATATGTTGGATAGAAACTTTGAAAAAAGAGCTACAAGATCACAAAGTTGCATTTTGATTTTTCTCTTATGACTACGGTAATGAACATGGATGAACCAGATAGTTATGCAAAAGCATGAAAAAGGAATGGCTGAAATGAAGCGATGGAAGAAAAATTTAATTCCCCATTGAAAAATGATACATGAGACCTGGTTAGTTTCCCAAAGGGAAGGATATAATTGGTACTAAATGGGTGTATAAGACTAAGTATGCATCAACTGGTACAATTGATAAACATAAATCTCATTAGCTACCAAAGTTTATGCACAAAAGGAAGGAATTGATTATACAAATACTATTTCTCTAGTAGCAAATATGGACACAATCAAGATGGTACTTGGATTAGATGCATAATATAAGTGGAATTTTTTTTATATGGGTGTTAAATCAATCTTCTTAAATGGTTATGTGGATAAAGAAATCTATGTAGAGAAACCTGAAGGTTTTGAAATTCTAGGTAAATAAGATCATGTTTACAGGTTGAATAAGTCCTTGTATGGTATCAACCAAACACCAAGAGCAAGGTATTCAAGGATTGATAAAAACTTTCGAGATCATGGCCTAGTTAAGAGTTTATATAAACCCAATCTCTATATTCTTCAATCAGGACAAGATATTCTAATCGTTGCATTATATGTTGATGATTTGTTCTACACAAGAATAATCTTGAATTGTTTCATAATTTTAAGCAACATATGATTTTTTAATTTCAGATGACAGATCTTGGTGAGTTGTATTATTTATTTGGAATTGAAGTATGACAAAAGGAAGACAATGTTTCCATGTCGCAATCCAAGTATACTTGGTATATTTTGAAGAAGTTCAACATGATGAGTTGCAAGACAACCACAACTCCTTTGAAAGTCGGGTTGAAGTTATATAGAAATGATGACTCTAATCCAGTTGGTGCTACTCCATATCGTCAACTAGTTGGAATTTTGATCTACCTAACTACAACTCGACCAGATATAAATTTTGCAATCAATATGGTATCTATATTTATTTCAAATCCCCAAGAAATACATTGGAAAGTAGTTAAAAGAATTTTGAGGTATCTATGTGGTACAATTGGGTATGGTTTGGTATACAAATCTATATAAAATTTCATATTGTTTGGTTATGCAGATTCAAATTGGGTAGGTTGTATGCATGACAAAAACTCTACCATGGGGTATATATTCAGAACGAGTTCAACAATAATTGCTTGCAGTATTAAAAAACAACCTTCAATTTCACTCTCCACAACAAAAGCGGAATGCAAAGCAACAACTTGTGAAGCAGGGTGGTTAAGAATAATTTTGGAAGATATACATCAATAGTAATAACAAACCACACAATTGATAGATATGGTCCTCTTTACTACATAGGATCTCCATTTTTCTCAATCTGTAGCACAAAATTCAACCCATTTTTCTCTTAAATAAAAAATGTCTCTACAATGGTTTTGTGTTACTTATGTCCTTAATCTAATCACTTATAGGAAACTAATAGTTTCTCTTTGTCATCTATTTTCACTTCAAATGATATAAAAATAGGTTTGACTAGTGTCCCTATTTGTACTTCAATTGATTTAACCATAAAATCAACTACAATATGTGTTGTTGGAGACTTTGTAGCAAATGTACCTTGAAATTATGTAGCAACAAGTTCACTTTGTAGTTCTGTATCAACAAGTTTTATAGCAGTAGCATCTTTTTTTTCTATAGCCATAGCATATTGAGTTTCTTTGGAAATAGGTTTTATAGCAATGGCACCTTGCAATGATGTAGCATCAATTTTTATAGAAACATGTTGACGGGTGAAATTGACCGTTCGTCAATTGGAAGAGCGAGTCCGGTCCGGGGTTGTCTAAATAACCCAAGCCGTTTGGTGTAACTCGTTCTGACGGGTTTAATGGATCCATTAGCCAATCTAAGAATCCTAGAAGAAACAAATAAAATAAATAAAAGAGCTGAAATAACTAACTAATTACTAAACACACTATATATATGTACATATGTTCAAATGTAACTATAGTAGTTGTATTTAAGCATAAGTTATACAAGTCTCGTTTATTTACATGATTTACAAGATGCAAGTTTTAATCAAAACTTACGAAAATCGATGTGAAAAATGATTGCTTCTAGGAAGCAGATAAAGAAAGCACATAAAAATATTTATTGTTTTTCTTTTATAAATTTAAAGAATCTTGCAAAAAAAAGTTAATGAAACATGAACATGTGGATAGTCAAAGATGAACCATACATTCTAGTTTTAATGATATGTAAATAATAGAAAAATACAAAGAAGCTATCATGTCAGTGCATTAGTGAGGTGTATCCAAGCATCTGCATGAGTGGTGAACATCCAACTGCCATGTCCAAGAGAGAAATTTGTAATGAACCTTATGATTGTTCTAAATAAATTTAGAACATGTATTGGCAGCTTAGGTTTTAATGACAGAAAAGGAAACACAAACATAAACCTGTGATCTCATAATTATACATGATTACAACAAAATAAATCTGAAAGCAATCTATGCATTTTATCATTCAATTTAACATTCAAAGATAAATCTCATTATTCAAATCGAAGATATAATCACAACATTTGTATTTTGATGAAGCAAATGATAGATGGTATTTATAATATAAACCTCCTCCACATCTCATATCATTTAATCTAAAGATATCAGACCTGCACATGTAACAAGATTAAAAAAAACATAAATAACAACATTATAAACAAAAGGCTAAAGCCAAAATGCATATATGTTGTTCTATTAAGTTTTTGGAATCAATTGTCCATTCTGTAGTCCTGGAAGAAATTGTTTGGATAATAGACTTTAAAGATTGGATAAATTAATACATAAATGATAATAATTAACCATGTATTGATAAAAAAGACTAAAGCTATTTAAATCAATGCATAATCAATTATTCAAAGAATATGAATATATTATAATGAAAATAAAACCATTTTACTTACAGGACAAAAGTCATTAAGCACCCTGGAATTCCATATTCTTCTTTGAAAATATTCGTCCATTCTCCCAAAGATTCTAGCCATCCATTACTCCATTTGAAAATAAATAAAAAGTTTACAAAAACAATAATATACAAAAGAGAAAGGATTAAAATCCTCCTCTCCAATTCTTCGATCCTCTTGGCTCTAATCTTTCTCATATATTTATAAAATGAATGAACAGTCTGAGCATCATTATTAATTTCCACCACCTGAAATTTGCCTCTAAAAGAGACCCAAATATCTCTCAAATCGTGCATTTTTTTGGGAAAATCTCTAAGCGGAAGATAAATGGGTCCATTTTGGTTATAGGTTTTCAACCATTTCTCCAAATTGCTCACGGTCTGGCTGAAATCAGTCTTGTAAAATCATGTGTCTGATATTGACGCCTTTCCAAATTTTATATGTTGTTGCTCATAAAATTATTTGTAGCAATCCAATATTATTTTTAGATCAATCATCTTGAACATATTTAGATAATAAAATCAAGCCATGATCAGATCCATATCAATTATTTGATAATAAAAACCTGTGAAACAAAAAGAAACCTAAATCAATAACCTAAAAATTGAGAATAAAACAAAATCTAGAAAAATAAAAAATGAATTTAAACTAATTATAAGTTCTAAACAAACATTGTTTATATTTTCCTTTCAAATATGATCTTAATTCTAGAAACTTCAAGTTAATGGAGAAGAGAATAAAATCAAACAAATCATAGATAATTCTTTTTTATTTTTTATTATTATTATGAGATGCAAAATGAAAAAAGAATTTAATTAATTAATATCATCAAATGATTGTATGAAAATGAGAAACCAACCAATATATTTTTGATGAAGTATTGAACACATTATTCAAAATACTCAAACTTGCTAATGAGCAAAAGAATGAACACATAATCNCATAATTTAAACGAAAGTAAACATTTGATAAAAATTAAAGTTTTTGTTTAAATTGAGATTTTTATGCTCATTTCTAACTTTTGACATATACTCTTGTAATGAATGTTTCATACTATAGTGAATGTCTTAAGTTTGTCTCAAAGCAAGCCAAGGTATGGAACTATTTGAAAATGTTGATTCTGTAGCTCATTATAATTATCAAGATTTTAATAGGGGCCCTTTAAATTTTGTAAAAATATAAGGGGAGTTGTTTGGGCCCAACAAAACAACACCTTGCATTTCTATATAAATATCTTCAACAATTGTGTTGGAACATCAATCATTGATGGTTCATAAAACTTCTCCTGGATTCAGTCGATCAGGTGGCCAACCTACATTTGGAAATAGTCGGTTGGGCAATCGACCAGAAATATAAACTATTTGGTTGAGTAGTCGACATGCCTATCGATTGGATAGTCGACCAACAATTGAAGATAGTTAAGCGACAGATCGACCAACCCAACAATCAACTATGGGTTGGACAGATAGTGAATTGGGTCAAGCATCCTTGTCGAGCTAACTAAATAACACGGTTTTGGTGGAGCCAACTCTAACAATCGAAGATTATATGTTGACAAGATCTTTCCAATTACAAGGAAAGTGGTTAGATCTTGAGGCTATAAATAGTAGACCCCATGGGTCATTATCATCAAGCGATCAAAGTGATATCATATGGAGATATCAAGGTCCAATATGCATTGTGATTTTCTAATCAAAGTGTGATTTACTTAAGTATTGTAACGATGTATTTAGACACCACCTTTGTCTTTGAAATTTTATTTCCTATTCAATTTCTTGTAGTATTTTCTTTTTTGTTTTATGTCGGGTTCCACCCAATTCCCCAACATGGTATCAGAGCCAATGGTTTGAAACATTTCATATTATTTGCAAACCTTGTTGAGTTGAATATGTTATGTGATTGACTCCGACCCGGTGGTTTGTTGATTGGAACTTATTGAAACATAACAATTTATGTATAGATATCAAAGATGGCTTCAAAGATTGATCCAGTTATTTTGAACGGATCAATTTACAAAGTATGGGAATTACACATGGAAATCCTGTTGAGAGTAAAGGACTATTGTAGTATACAAAAATTGTGATTCCAGATCCAACAGACGATTAGGTGAAGTTCATTGTTGATCGAAAGAAGGATGAGGTTGTGGGGTCATCACGACCTATATATCGCGAGAGATTTGGTTTCACATTAGTGGAATCAACTGCCCTCATCAAGTATGGACGAAGATGAAGTCGTTGTTCAATAGATTCAACAAGAGCCATGTCATGTAGTTGGATAAAGAGTTGATCTCTCTTGATCCTCATTCCCTTGACATAATAGAGGACTATTTGGCACATGTCAAAGAACTCCAATGGAAATTGGGAGAATGTGGAAAGAATTATCAAAATAAAGATGAAAAACTCATTGAGTTGGTCCTGATGAATTTGAGAACACCACTCGACATGTCTGTGTCGAATTTTCGCACCAACTAGAAATCATGCAAGGAATATGGTAAGGACTATACCTTTGAATATTTTTGTGGTATTTTGAATACTGATCAACAAACACTGCTTAAAGAAGGAAAGCTTGATGGTAAAAATCAATCCCACTTGCTCAAGATAAAGGGTAATTTGAATTACGAGGAAAGAGTATGGTTTGATATCTCTACACAGAAATCTGGAGGCCTCAACCAAAAACCTAAGGGGAAAATATTGCACCCCAAAAAAGTTGAAAGAAGAATACATTTCAGTATTATGGAAAGACTGGATATGTGGAGAAGGTATGATATAAGAAGAAAGACGAGATAGAGGATAAGGTTAAATTCCTTAAAGGAGACATGTCCTCTATACGTCGACCTACTGATAACTTGACATTCCAAGATGGAACTTCTCAAGCCTTGTTGTACCATTCTGCTCATAACAAATGAGTAGTTGACTCGATGTGCATTCATCATATGGATAAGGATGCTTCCTTGTTCTCATCCTTGGACAAAGCCAAGGAGAGGAATATTTATGTTCTTGGTGATTTTTCTCTCGATATCGTTGGTCAGGGTGATGTTACCTATTGACATGGGAGGATTGTTGATGTTTATCATGTTCCAAACCTGAGTGACAATCTATTGGGTGTTGTGAAATGAACAACAAATCGTTGTTAATTCACTATTTGTTCAATACCTAAAGAAAGGTCATTCGATTTTCTTTGGAGGGTTTCTCGGCCTGAAGGACAGTCTATATAAATTATGTGACATAAATCAACCTTAAAGTGAACCGACTGCTCTTGTTGCTCACACTGGTGAATGAATTCAAACTTGGCATTAATGACTCAGACACCCGAATTTATAAAGTATGTAGGCACTGACAACTTAGAACATGGTTCCTAGTCTACCTAAAGGGTTTCCCCCTAAAGGAGTTTGTAAAGGTTGTGTGCTTGAAAAGCATCATTGGGCATTGTTTGACTCTGGTAAAGTGTGGCAAGCACATAACCTACTAGAGTTGGTTCATAGTGATGTATATTGCATCAATCTACCTTCTATTGTAGGAACAATGTATATTTTGACTTTCATTGATGATATTTGTCATTTCACATGGGTCTATTTTGAAGAATAAGAACCTTATCTTTGAAAAATTCAAAGCGTTTAGAGCCTTTGTTGAAAATCAATGTGGCTGACCCATGAAGTGCCTGAGATCATAAAATGGTGGTGAGTATGCCAATCGACCTTTTGAAGAATACCTGGTTCAATATGGTATTGACTCGCAACAGTCGGTTCCTCACACACTTCAACAGAATGGCGTTGCAGAACACAAAAATAAAACATTACTAGAAATGACTAGATATCTTTTGCAAGTTAAAGATATGCCCTCTCGCTTCTGGGTTGAAGTAGTTTATTATGCAAACTATCTGCTCAATTTCATCTCAACTCGTGTTGTTCCTTCCATGACTCTAGTTGAACAACGGTGTGGAAAGAAGACTTCAATTAACCACCTTTGTGTGTTTGTATGTGTTGCACGTGCTCATATTTTCTATGATTGCAGAAAAAAGTTGGATGCAAAGAGTCATTCTTGCATCATGATGGGCTACTCTAAAGAGTTGAAAACCTATCAATTGTTTGATCCTGTCAAATGAAAAATCATTATCAGACGCAATGTATGGTTTGATGAGAATTATTCTTGTTGATTTTTTGTAGCTTCGAAGGTATTCCCACTAGAGGCTAAGGTCTCAGGCATGTGGTAATTTCCATTGGCACTAGTTTTGAATTTTGTTTTAGTGAAATTGTCCTATAAATGAGGCTAGGGCCTCATGGGAAACTTGATGGGATTTGTGGGTTTGAGTGGGAATGCCACACCAACAAAGAGGAGTAAAATATTCTAATTAATTGTTGATTTTAGGAAGGTCTCTTAAACTCACTCATTGGACTCCTAGATAAAGGAGAGATGTCATTGTGACATTAGATCATCACTGTGGAATAATGGAGTTGGAATAAGTGATTTTGCACTTGTTCCTAGGAGGATTGTCGATCTCAACAAAGGGAAAGTCTACAAGGTGGAAAATATTTCCTTGAAGAGAGGAGCAAAGAAGGTTGCACATGTGAGATAATTTTTTGTACCATACATGGTTTGTAGGAGGAAGAAGAACATATATACGTGGGTTGCAGAAGGACAAATCACGTATAGGGTATACATGATTTACAGTGGAGCAAACAACGTATGTCCATGGGTTTCCAGAAGCTGAATCGCGTAACTAATTTCTCAGGGCAAGTACATATCCGTACAGGTTGATAGATGACATCAGTAGGTCGTACAGGTGGTCTAAAGTAGATTCGTGGGTAGAGAAGATTCCCATAATATTTTTGTTTGGTCTTCTTGTTTGTATATTGGAGGACAATGTTGTCCCTAGATTTGTGGATTTTGAGAGGACTAGTTCTGTCCTCAATTTTGGTGACTTTAAGAGGATTGGTTTTCTTCCTCAGATTTGGAGAATTGGATAAAGTTATAGAGCAAAAATTTGTGTCTCAAATGTATTGATGATTCATCTCTGATCTTTTGTGTTTCTGTTGCATATGTTTTCAGTCAATAATTTTCAATGTAGAATTGTTCAGTGATAACAACTAGGGTGTAATTGTTGGTTCACTAGGAAGTAATTTCTCAAATCTGAAAATTAGTGACATAGAGTTGCATGTGAAAATTGACACTTCTAGCATCAAGTTTTTGCATTCCTCTCGAGATTGTTGCAGGATGATCCTTTTGATGTTGTCTTTGATACTGGCTCTCCTATTCCTTTCTTCAGTCCTTCGGCTCGACAATCAGACTGTGTTCCTATTTTGACTCATCCTACTTCTCGAGCTGATGTTAGTGATATTTCCTCAAGATGACAAACTCGAATTCAAAAGAAACATGCCAATGTTGCATTGATGACTCATGTACTTGAAACTTCTTATCATGTTTCCTACTCATATTCTCAAGGAAGATCTAAATGGGAACATGCTATGCAAACATAAATTGATTCTTTTTCGAAGAATCACACTTGGGACTCATTTCCCCGAATGCAAGGAAAGAACATTATGAAGTTTTGATGGGTCTACAGGACCAAATTTATCTCTCAAGGTATTTTTGAGTGACATAAAGCACGCCTGGTTGAAAAATTATTTTCTCAACAAGAAGGTATCCATTACATCATGACCTTTGCCTCTGTTTTAAATATGAACTCCATTTGACTGATTATTTCCCTTGCTTCTCGCTTTGGATGGAAAATAGATTAGATGGATGTGAAGAGTGCCTTTCTTCATGGAGACCTTTATAAAGAAATTTTCATAAAAAAACCACCTAGTTTTGAGACAAATTCTAACCTGGTTTGTTGACTCAAGAAGTCGCTTTATGGTTTGAAGCAAGCTTTCTGATCTTGCTATGCTAAGATCGACAATTTATTTCTTGGAATTAGTTTTGAATGTTGTGAATTTGATCACAACTTGTATGGAATCCATACCAATGGAAACACTTTGATTGTTGTTGTCTATGTAGATGATCTCCTCATTACTAAAAATAATATTGAACTCATTCTTAGATTGAAGAAACAACTTGTTGACTCCTTTGACATGATAGATCTTGGTACTCTGCATTATTTTTTGGATCTTCAATTATTACCACTATGTGATGGCTTTTTTATTTCTCAATATAAATATGTGATGGATCTTTTGACACGTTTTAAGGTGGCTGATTGCAAGCCTTTTGCTACTCATTTTCAATATGGATTAAATATCACCAAAACTTGTCAAACACCTCAAGTAGATGCTACACTTTATCGAAAATGGATTGATAGTATTATTTATATTACTCATATTCGACCTGACATTTACTTTGTTGTTAGTGTGGTTTCTCAATTTATGCAGGACCCCAGGGAAATCCACTGGAAGGCAATCAAACAAATTATCCACTATCTCAAAGGTACCACTCATTTTGGTATCAAGTATTGTTGAAGTTTAGATTCACTATTTAGCTTCACTGACTCCAACTAGGCTAGCAACAGTGATGATCAAGAGTTCACTTATGGCCATGTGTTTCATTTAAGCACTCTATAATTTTTGTGGCCATGCAAGCAATAGAAGGTAGTATCATTATCAACTATAGAAGCAGAGTATCGTGGCATCGTTCAAGTAGGTAGTAAAGAAGTATGGATCCACCAACTTCTGGGTGAAATTGGATTTCATATCCAGACCTCGATTACAATATACTGGCATAACCAAAGTGCCATACAGATTTATGACAATCTCGTTTCCCACAATAAGATGAAGCGTGTTGAGCTCCATGCTCACTATTTGAGAAAGTTAGTACATGAGAATGTTTTCTCTCTTGAATATTGAAAAAAAAATTATTAGGTTGTTTATATCTTCACCAAATTCTTATCTAAAGTTAGATTTATCAAGCTTTGTATGATGTTTGGGCTTTAGGAAGCTGCAATTATGGGGGTGGGGGGGTGTCATGATGACATAATTTCACCTCTTGAATCTCCAGATACGTGTGTTAATTGGGGGGGGGGGATCTTTAGAACATCAAGAATTGACAGTTCATCACACTTTTCCTAGATTTAGTCAGTGAAGCGGTCAACCTACATCTAGAAACAATTAATCACTTGATCACTATAACTCTACATTAGTCGGTTGAGTAGTCAACATGTCTTTTGGTCAAGTAGTTGACATGCTTGTCGGCCAGACAATGGACTAGCATTCGAAGATAATTGGGTGGTGGATCAACCAACCCAACAATCAACTATGAGTTGGAAGGATAGTTGGTCGGGTCGATCATCCTTGTCGAGCCGACCAGATAGTGTGGATTTGGCGGAGTCAACTTTAACAACTAACAGTTATATGTGGACAATATCTTCTCGATTACAAGGAAAGTGGTTAGATATTGAGGCTATAAATAGTAGATCCCATGGGTCATTATCAAAAAGCTATCAAAGTGATATCATATGGAGATATCAAGGTCCAATATGCATTGTGATGTTCTGATCACAGTGCACTTTGCTTAACTAGTGTTGTAACAATGTCTTTAGACACCAACTTTGTCTTCAAAATTATATTTCCTCTTTGATTGTATGTGATACTCTCCTTTTGGTTTCATGTTGGGTTCCACCCTATTCCCCAACAAGTTAAAGTCTCATATTTTTCATAATCATTGTTGTCACCATAATGTGGAGGTGAAGGTGACCATCAACATTGTTCAAAAGACTATATTACCATGTCCAAACTTGTCCTAGGTTTATAGATCTTTAACTTATTTTAAACCATGATCAACTTATGGTGTGACCTACTATTTCATTTTATTAATTTCTAATTAAGTCTCAAAAGCATACCATAAGAAGGTTTCAAATGAAGCTTACCATGAATGAATTTTATAGTTGTTATGACCCAAGGGGAGCATACATAGGGATAAATGTATATGATATGAACCTANTATATGGGCCTAAATGTATATGTAATGTATAAATATATATGTAATAGTGTTGTCCTAGGAGTAAAAGGGCCTCATGTGCAAGTGTGAATAGGTATATATAGAGATCATGTATTCAATATTCTAGGGATGGAAATGGGGATGTATGAAGGTATTTGGTTATGTGGAGGAGGTTCTCCTACTGTTTAAGGAGTTATTGTGTAACTTATCTATCTTGGAGTTGTGATCCATGCTCACATTTTGTACATGGTCTGTACTTCTGTTCTGTTATGATAATTTTAGCATTTGGATCATTACATTTGGTATCAGAGCACCAATCCTAGGGTTTTTCTTCCTTAAGAAAGTCATATTGTAATTTTCACTATAAATTTTTCTTGGAGAGACTTGAGAAGGATAAACTTGGAGGTTGTTTATAAGACTTATCAAAGTACTTGTAGTACAAATTTCAACTTCTAGATCATTGCAATTTAGGAGATACACTCCATGGAAGATAGGATTTTTCACTAGTCCTGCAACTAGTCTCAAACAGGTGTTCCAGGTAAAAAAATAATAAATTCTTCATAGTGTTGGTTGTGGAACCTGCTTATCCTCATGATTCGCAGGTTTGTTTCAGTTGTGCTTGGACCCCATTCCATAATGTGGGGGTGTGGAGGGGT
>JASDQU010010714.1:50075-60564 GCA_032191745.1 Picea mariana
GTTTCTTTCAAGGCTTCATCTAGTTCCAACATCCTATGTTGTACTGGTACAATTTCTTCAAATTCCAATAAGAATGTTTCTAAATTATTTAAACCATCAAATGTGGGTAGATTACTTATTTATGTGCCAATCCAGCTAACTTCCTTGGTCAATTTGGCACACCTCCTTGCAAAAACTTCATACATTATGTTTTTCCAGTTCTCCAATGCTTCTTTTGAATCTGATGAGCATGCACTTTCACTTCGCCAGCTTAAATTTCCATTTGTCGTTGGAATAATGTAATCATGGTGTCTTGTTGTCAAATTATATATGTTCTCTAGTTCATAAGCATGGTCTTCCTCTCTAATAGGTTCTGTGTATCTGCGACCTTCATTAGGATCAAGAGGTGCAATGACCCTAAGGCCATAACCTTCAAATGTCAGTCTTATTTTATTTATGTCAACAACAATCGAATTGTTGAAATCCAATCAATTCCTAACAGTGCAGGATAAGGACAACTATCATCAACTATTTCAATCACTTCGAAGTCTGCAAACGTCCTTACCCCGTCGATGTCCATGGGGACATGCTCTAGTCTTCCAAATGGGCTTACTACCTACTAATTATCCATCCTGACTCTGATAGGAGAGTAAATCAACTTAGGTTTTCCCATCAGTCCCTAGGTTTTCTTCGTTATAACATTGACTTATGATCCCAAGTCAAGGACCGCATAATCTATGTCATAGTATCCAATCTAAGAATTAAGGTGTAGTTCCTTGTTTTTCCTTCTCTTTCTAGATACTTGATGTACTAATTTATTCAACAAAGGATATACCCTTCCTATATCATACTGTCTGATCAAGTGTTGTAGTTCTTGCACAACGCTTTCATCCTTAATCAAATTAATGAAAGTATAAATGAAATCCATAATTTTTCTTATCTATTTTCCTTCTCCCAACGAGGCAGACTGATCGAATGCCAAAGGCAATCCACATTCTCTCACTTATGGTTGTGTCTTAAATGAAGAGGAATTTTCTCTTCCAAATTCTCTTCTTGCCTCTTCGAACGTCTTTTTTTCCTTCCTTGGATCAAACAACCATGTCTTCTCTGCAGCTCTTCTGATCCTTGATACCTCTGTAGTATTTTCTAGAGTCACCCTGTCTTATCCTGTAACAGTAACTCCTCTAGTGATAACATCGACTCTAGGATCCTCTCCGTGAGGCTCCACTGATATCAGTTACACTTGATGGTTTCCACCCCGTCTTTCCTAAAGTTTTTCCAGCAATACTGGACAATCTTCAATGACGTGTTTAAATGAGTTGTAGTAGTTGCAAGTGGTACAAGGGTTATGACAGTTCCTTGCCAAGTGACCAGGTTGGGTGCAGTTATAACAAATGATATGACCTCTACCTCGACCCATGCCTCCACCTGGTCCTCTTCCTCTGAATCCACCGTGAGGGTTGAATTTTCCTCTTCCTGGGGAATTAAACTGCATAGTGTTTCCCTCCTATTGTATTTCTCCTTGAATCCTATATGTATCTCTTGACCTTTTATGCAAGAGGTCATAAGCCCTACAGTCCTTCTCATCATGCCCCACAGATTTATAGAATGTGCAGTAAATATTGGTAAGGGTCTGGACATATTTTTGCATGCAATAACATTCACCAGGGCGATGTCTATTTCTACATACCTCACACCAGGGTAGAGTAACCTGATTCAAAGGGATCGAAGCTCTAGAGGCCAAGTATTCATTAAATAGAGGACAGTGCTCCTTGTCATGGCCCTCTGACTTACATCTGATACACCAGATGTCTTCTCTTTTATATTTTCCCTCTTCTTTCTTCATATCTTCGACGTGCAAAGATAATCTAGTTAGCTTAATCAAAATTTGACTCATACCTGAGATGGATTCTCCCATAGGGGTTGATTCTAGTTTCATGGCGATCTCTAGTACCTCAGTCTATGAAGCAAACTTCTATTACATTAGAGGAACTTTGATGTGTGGTAGGAGGGCAGTAATGAAGCATTCCTTATTCTTCTCATCTAGAATATGAAATCTCAAACAACATGTCAAGGTATTAAACCTCTTATCAAATTCCCACATAGGTTCAGCTACTCTCTTCTTGATTTCTTTCAGTTTTGTAATGCACTGTGACTCTGAATTGGGTTTCTTGAATTCTTCACTCAACAGAGTCTTGATATCATTCAGTGGTTTAGTATGTATAGTTCCTTTAACAAACTTCATGTACCAGCTCAGTGTGTGGTCTCTCATGGTGGTACTAAACTGAGCTCTCTTAACAGCTTCTTCATTGACTTGCTTAATACTCCATATAGCTTCACATAAAAACTAGTGTTGATCAGGATATTCATATCCATATCCTCTAAATATAGGTAACATCATTTCATATTCCATAGATCTTATTAGGTTTCTTGACTGAGTGTGTACTAAACTACTGGTAATAGTGCTCTGAGTGCTCTAATAACTCTAACTACTTGGGTTATTTAATGCTTCTAAAACAATGGGAGGAGTAGTACTACTTACTTCAACGGTAGGCGTAGTCCCTGAATTTACTAATTCTTCTCGATGAGGTTCTTTAGTATTCCTCTCCTCTGCCCTAGCAGACTCTAAATACTCCTCGTTCAACATCTCTTCTTCCTCTCCATTGCAGAACCCTTCATCATGTGCTAGTGGTTCATGATTTTGCTCAAACAGGTTCACCAGAGGTATCTCTCTGAATGCTCTCCCACTGCGCATGTGTCCAACCTTTGTGTCATTGTCGATGTTTGATTTCTTGAACATTAGATTTTCAATCCGATCGATTATTGTATCTTCAAGATGTTCTTCTCATGCAATAGAATCTTGATATTCAACTTCAAAAAGTGTTAAAATTTTCCCCTAGGTCCCTTAAAGAAATATCTCTATGCTTGGCTATATGACTCTACTTTGTCAATAGAAAACTTAGTAATGTACCCTCCAATAGTGCTATCAAACCAGTGATTTACTTCTCTTGACACATCATTATCAATTCTCTTGACCTTCTTGATCAACGTTGGCATCCAAACCACAGGTGGTCTAGATCTGATTTCAAACTCGGTATCTGCTAATCTAGCTAACCACTAGTATAGCTCTTTATGAATTCCTCCAAAAAAAATCTTGTGTATGTCGGTGAATATGTACCTTCCCAATCAATCTTCTGTACTAATGCTATGGTTCTTGTTCTGAGCTTCAGCGAAGTCCTTCTCTTGTTCTTCTATCCACTTATGAATCTCTGTCTTCGATGGAAACCACCTTGACATTCCCTCAAGAATATCCTATTCCCGACAATGAAACCATTTGTTGGCATAGGGGCAGACCCAAGGTTCAACTCTTATAGCACACCAACAAGCCCTAACTACCGGCCCTTTCGGAAAAACTTGCGAAGCAAATGAAGTCTCACCCAAAGTAGCAATAGGGGGTTATAGGACATAGGTGTCTACAACCAGAGGAAATTCAAAGTGGATCCAGGGAAACAACACATAGCACTCTAGTATTATCTATCTCTATTAAGCCTACTACGTAAGAGATATCTCTGATCTAACACAATAATGCAATAACAGTATAACATATAACAAATAACATAGCATCAATCACACAGAACAACTAGATATACATGGTTCACCCTCTCCCTAGGGCTATGTCCACAGAACTGCATTTCTTGATATATTATATGAAAAAATACAGTTTTATCTGTGCACTTAGCTCGCATATCTCTCTCTCTTTCTCTTATTCTCTCCCCTCCCTATGCACCCAATTGCAAGGTTGATCTTCGCACCCAGCTGAAGATCTTACAATACAAGAATACTCTCACAACACAATAATTATCTCACGCAACAAAACTAATCAATCAACATCAACAACACAACCCAACTTCGAACCAACCCTCCCAGGTCTTCTAGACCTTTATTTATACATTACAAGGAAAAAATTTGGGTGTCAAAACCCTAAATCGAAAACCCTGGGTGTCTAAACCCTAGGTCAACTTGAGCCATGCTTTAAGGGCTTCTCCAGACTGTTCTTCTTTATTTTTTGTGAGGTGCTCCAAAGCATTCGATGGTGGCTTTTTCCGCTTGTTGAGTTGTCCATGATCCCTCTTCTTTTTTAGTCTGTCTTCCTCGATATTCTTTTCGAACAGATAGCTTTTCTCTTACTTCAATCTTTATTTTTTTCTTCTTTGACCACTGTGACCCATTCTCAGTTAGCATTTCATACTTCTCTCTTCTTCCTTAATCTTCACTTGTTTCCATAACCAAGGGACAAAATATGGAATAGATTATTCTTCATGGAGAGAAAAAATGAAACAATAATTTGAAGTCAAGAGGATATGAGGTTTGGAATTCAGTAGTAAGAAAGCCCTGGTACTTAACTACCTCAAAGAATATATCCAAGATTGCAGCCCAAAGAAGAGTAAGGAAGAACAATGAAGTGGCAATGAAGATTCTTCTCAATGGATTATCAGATATCGTCAAGGAAAGCATGGGACTATGCACATCCGTGAAGGACTTATGGATGAAGTTAGAAAATATGTATCAAATCAAAAGATAAGACATAGAAGACATTCCTATCAAGGATGAAGGGGAATCTGACTCAGCCATCAATAAAGGTGAAGACTCTCCACAATCTTCTGATTGCAATAATTTTGATATTGAATTCTCCCCTGCAAGTAAATAACAAGACTCAGATACAATAGATGAATGTTATGTTAGAATTTATCCCATGGAATAAATAGAATAAGAACTATCAAATGCCAAACATAAAGTTGAATGGGGTGTCTATGAATACCACTATGACCATAACTATTCAGACTATAGCTATCTTCATGGATACACTAAAGAATTTCTTGAAAAGAGTCAAAGGCATATCTTAGAAATAAAGGAAATGCTCAAATACAATGAAAAGATAATATTTGAGAAAGATAATCAATTAGAAGAAAAAGAAGAGGAGATCGAGAAGTTGAAGAAAGAAATTAGTCAAGTAAAAGAAAAAAAAAAGGAAGATGATGAGCTTAGCAATCAAAATCATATCTTGGAAATAAAGGAAAAGCTCAAAGACAATGAAAAAATCATATCTGAGCAAAATATTCAGCTAGAAGAAAAAGAAGAGGAGATTGAGAAATTGAAGAATGAAATCTGTCAAGCAGAAGAAGAAAAGAAGGAAGATGATGAACTTAGTAGAAACCTTGCAGATCTAAAAGAACTAAGAGAAAGAAATGTCAATCTGAAGACCCAACTTGACGAAGCCAAAAGAAGAGAGGAGGTAGTGAGGAACCAGTTGAACAAAAGGGAAGAATCATGTCATAAGATGGAAGAATAAGTTGTGAATCTTAGAAATAAGGTTGAGAAGTCAAAACACCCAAGTCAAGTTCTTGAACAACTCCATGACCTTGGATGAGATCTTGGATAGTCATAGATCACCAACTGAAAAATCCGGTCTTGGCTACAACAAGGAAGAAATTAGTACTCCTAAGAAACCTGATGCAAGTCCTTCATTTATAAAGGGTGAAGATAGGTCTGATGCAGGTCTTTCATTTATAAAAAGTGAAGTCATGTCTGATACATGTCCTTCATTTGTAAAGGGGGAAAGCAGGTATGATGCAGGTCCTTCATGTTCAATGAATGAAAGAAACACTACAATATTTAGAAGATCAGATCAAGGAAGACATCCTGAAGCTACTCATACACCTCAAAGTAAGTTTAGAAGAGAGACACGTTCATGGATGAATCAAAGGAAGTATGAGAGTGTTTTTAATGGTTATTATTTTTCTTGTGGTGAATATGGTCATAAAGTCTTGGATTGTAGGCATCATGGAATAAAAAAAGTTGGTAGGTTCAACAACAGTATAATATGTTTGAACTACAGTATGGTTGGACATATTGCTACACATTGTTAAACTATGAGATGCTACAGTTGTGGTGGATATGGCCATTGTTGGCCTACGACCAAGTTTTGAGGATCCTTGGTTATTTTTGAGCATTTTGGGACTTCGACAGGCTGTCGAAGGTGGGGCGCAAGATGAAGTGGAGATCATGGGATCTCGGCCCCTTTTTAGGGATTTTTGGGTTTTTGAGATTATGTAATAGGTATGGGAATGTCAGCCCATGGGTTTACCCATGCTTAGGCCTATTTTGTAATGTATAAATAGAAAGCTAGGCAATGTAGGAAGTAGTTCGATCTATGTGATTGAAGGGTTGTAAAGTGTCTTAAGTGATAAGTGTTAATTGCTAAGTGCAAGTGGTAACTGTAATTTCTTTGTGCATACTGTGTGAGGCTTTCAGAGCTAAGTGCAAGTGATTGTAAGAGACTGTGGAATTATTTATGTTGTAACTCAAGGAAGGAGGATCTAGTGAGGTTCACAGATCTCCTGGCCTCTATGGATTAAGATCTCAAGGCTCTGTGCATGTAGATGATTGACTAAAGATAATAAAGAAGACAAAGAGTTGGTGGAAGTAGCCCCAGGGTGGGGGTGAACCACGTATATCCTGTGTTTTGATTGCTAAGTGCTTTGGTTATTCTTTGTCTATGTGTTTTGAATGATTTGTGCTTTATGGTTGCTATCTTGGCTATATGATTAAATTCTTAGTGCGTTGTTAGATGATGAATGAATTTAATATGGTAGCTTAATGTTGAATAATGTGAATGAATGCTAGATCTTATCTATGTTAGTATGATTAGATCTTGAATCTATTGGATCTAGGGGAATGTTGCAATGATTTATTATTAGGGTTTAACTGCGTTGTAAAATAAGGATGGATATTGATGAACTATAACTGCTAAGTGCTATGTTAAGGAGTTACAATCATAGATATCTGTCTCAACTAAGGTTGC
The DNA here is from genome assembly GCA_032191745.1 of Picea mariana. Taxonomy (NCBI): domain Eukaryota; kingdom Viridiplantae; phylum Streptophyta; class Pinopsida; order Pinales; family Pinaceae; genus Picea; species Picea mariana. Next base: position 56,917 of record JASDQU010010714.1, read on the forward strand.
AGACACTGGAGTCCTAAAACCACCCCTGCCTCTACCTTGGGTGATACTTCATCTGCTTTGCAAGTGTTTCTGAAAGGGATGGTAGTTAGGGTTTTGTTGGTTCGTTCTTGTAGTGTTGAACCCTGGGTTTTCCCATGTGCCAACAAATGGTTTCGTTGTCGGGATCTGAAACTATGATTGTTGGGAAATAAGGAAGAAGAAGCTCTATGCGAAGATCTGACCTGAAACTGCGAAAGCTTTGTGCATAGATTTGTTTCCTTAGTGTGTAGTACTCTACTTGGATTGTGAAGCTATGTGCTAAGAAGAAGAGTTAGATCCAAAGAAAAGAGGTAAGATCTGAAATATTTGTTCTTTGATAAAGGTAAGAATAGTGAAAAGTTTTAGATCTGGAAGTTTTGTGCTCTGCTGAAAGTAAGATTAGTGGAAATGTTTGTTTCAAGAATATGGATCTAGGTATGTTTAATAAAAAATTTCCTAGTAGGGCACAACTAGAAGAAAGAATATTTGATATGAGTAGATCTGATTAGAAAAGTGAAAGATATGTTATTCCTATGCATAGAAAGAATGTTTGGACTGACAAATGGATGCAGGATCCTAGAAAGATTTTTTTGCAGGTTAGCTACCATGATCCTAGTGCGCAGTACAAGAAAGGATGGGGATCATTTAAGAGAAAGAGAGGATTAAATCTTTATTACAGTTGCATAAGACGGGGACATGTTGCTAAGGAATGCCCTGGTAGAAGACCTAGTTGTCTTTGTTGTAAATCTATATACCATGAAGTTTTAGATTTCCCTAGAATGATTGATAAGCTTGAAAGAATGAATATGAGACAAGAAGACCATGAGAAAGGTAAAACAAATAAGATCGTGGAAGAACCCCAGAAAGAATCAGAGACTGTGTTGCTGCAAATGAAAGAAACCCTGAATGACCACCGAAATATCAACTTACTAGATATCTTCAAAGAAAAATGATACATAGAAAAAAGAATAGGAGACTTCGACATAGACTACATTCTGGATCAGGAACCACAAGTGAATATCATGACAAAAATAAATTGGGAAGCCTGCTACAATTCCTTCACCAGGAGGGATAGGATTGTTTAGAGGAAAGTTGATAACCATGTGTGGAAGACTTACCCATACATCTATGAGTGCCCATGGAACTTCGACGTAGGAAGATTTTGAGGTTGTTAAATTTATTGAGAACAGTGCCCCATTTTCTATATTACTAGGAAAACCTTGGATTGAAAGGGATCAGGCCAGAAGGAAAGAAGAAAAAGTCTTAGAGAAGAAGAAGCAAGAGTTGAAAGATTTCATGACTAGGAGGATTGCATACTTGATTCAAGAACAGGAGAACATATCAAATATATTTAAAACAAGAAACTTGGAGGTTGAATTTGGAAGAACACAAGAAGACTCACAAAAAATCGAAGCACCTATCCCAGATAAAGAAGACGTATTTCCCCTGAATCCTAGGAAAGAATCCGAACAGCGTGAAGTTACTATGCCAAGAGAAGATAAGAATCAAAATGGAAAGAGGAATATCGAGACGAAGCTCATTGGAAAGAAGACTATAAAACTAAGTAAGAAGATATCAAAGATCGAAAAGTTATTGAAGGTTCCAGAGGAAACTTCGCAGAAGGAAAATTTCCAAAACTGGGACTTCGTCGAGATATCATAACAACGCCACATGGCACTTTGACATGGAGAAGTAATATAGTTGTTGGACACAATATAACCGTTAGACTAGTGCCCCGAACAGTTAGAACAACATTCATGGTCAGAAATCTCGCCATCGTACCGTTGGGACCGCACTGTAATGGACATAACTGAATTCATGAAGGCTTCTCGCCCGTTGGAGAGATTCATTGCCTAGTTATCTACTTATTCCATTGAGTCTTGCACCGGGAATACTTTTTCCAAATGTGATTATCCAAGCCCGCATATTAGTTGATTTCACACAATGATCATCGAGCTATCACCATCCATCCCATTTCATTGAGTAAGTTACTTTTCAAACCCGAGATATTCAACCACGAGCATGTATGTCCGAAGAACTTAGCACAGTTGAAGATTATGTGAAGGAGGTACTCATCGACCTTATGATTGAAAGAGTAATGTCTGAAAGGGTAATGTCTGTGGGTGTACAAGCGTCATCGACTAGAGGGGTGCAAGCCTCTCTGTCAACCACTCACAGATTCGGGCCATCCCGAGTCATTATAGAAAAGCAAACCAAGCACAAATATGACCTAGAAAATGTGAAGCTAATCCTGACCATATTACCAGAATATATCCTGCCTCTAGTCGGCATGGTGAGTCATGATAGTGTGTCGAGATATTTTGATTACACCATGGTTACTTCGTACCTCCCGAAGGGGATACGCGCAGTTAGAACACAGTAGGACAAGATCATAGCGTTTAAGTTCAGTGAATTCAACCTAGGAGACCGTAAGAACCATAGTATGTTCACCCCATATAAATACTTGACCAGGACGAAGGGGAAGAACTCGAAAATAATCCCCCATCCATGGACGATGAACCTTGCGTAGTCCACCCTTTTAAATGTAATGAAGATCCCACATTTTGGATGGCACCAGGAGGTTAATGCATGTGTTAAGCTACTACTCTCATGCTACCATGGAATCTACTTATGGCTAGACCGATGTATCATAATCGATCCGACGTTGATCCATAGGATCCTCGAATTGAGCATGTAAGGACCCAACCCATAGGACTTCTACCCAGGAAAAGCTACAGATCGTTCCTTAGCACAGAAGATCAAGGATACCTACAATGATGTTGAGAAGGGGACGTGAGGCTACAAGATAGCCTCCATCCAATCATGACACAGTGCACCTAGCATGCCAATTAATTACAGGAAAGCTAGTAAGGAAGAACAGACCCATGCAGGTCACTGGGTTTGTCGTTAACCTCGTAGGGAAATGCGTGGAAGGCCTACAGATGAACTGGGTGAATTACCTATTTAACCAGGTGGAATTAGAATACCGTGAAGCACAGGATTAGGGCTATGAGTTCCACTTTAGCTAGCTCCTGATCCTCATCATGTTTATTTCTTGGGAAATACCGAAAGGTGAGACCTTCCCGGACATTGAGCTGTTCGAACCACTTGCTGCAAAGTTCACCACGCTCTGGTACTCAAGCGATATGGGAAAACAGTGGCAGTCAAATGCAGTATTTCACACATATTATCTCCAACTGAAGAGGGCTATCGAAGCTTAACCTCGCATGACGCCAAACACACTACAACGATTCCAACCCCTCATGAAGTTCTGTGCATATCGATACTTCATCTATACCATCGCATGAGCAGACGAGCATAAGAAGGAGCTTCAGTTGTACTACAAGCTCACAGAAGAGGACCTTGAGGAGATAACTAAGGACTGGTCAACATAACTCTTTATTCCCATTGATCCTACAGAGATTTATGACCCTGAACCTGATAGCTCAGAGGCCACTCACAAAGAACATGACACACCTGGAACCAGCAGAAGGAAAAAGACCAGAGAAATCCAAGACTTAAGCAGTGCATCAGAAAAGACTTCTTCGGTATCACCTGGTTGAGGGGGTGATGATGAAGTAGAAGAGATAAATGGAAAATAAGATGAGTAAAATCAAGGCAAAGTAACAC
>JASDQU010010714.1:61485-96460 GCA_032191745.1 Picea mariana
AATATTGGAAAACCTTTCCTTATAAAATATTGTAATTTTGTAGTCAATCTGGACCGTTCAATGGATGATTTTAAGGGCTAAATTTCTCTCATGGGCTAATTTTCCATGGTTGTTCCAAAAACAAGATTTGCTATTTTAAAAATGATTCGCCCAAATTCTATAGGATAAAATTATTTTACTTTAAAAATCGCCAATTTTTTTATAAAAACTATATAAAATCCTTAGAAATTTGAATATTTTTACAAAAATATCGCCAAACATTTATAGTTGGCATATGAAGGATTAGTAAGATTCGCCAAGGTTTCTACATTTTAAAATAAATTTCCATCCTTAAAATCATCCCTGCCGTTCATTATAAGGTTAGAGATCCGATGGTAGAAGTTATTTTTAGGGTTTTTTTCCCTAGAAGTGATCTAGGTGGATATTGGTGGCCACCCACCTGTTCCAACTGGCTCCTTTTGCCAGCTTTTATTTCAGCACGTTCTTTTGTACTTCTTTGTAATTGTGGGTTCTACACTTCCGGGGCAGTCTGGAGCCCTACACATCTTCTAGGTGGATACTGGTGGCCTCCCACCTAATCCAACTAGCTTATTTTGTATGTTTTCATATCAACACATCTTTTTGTACTTCTAGGGCCGTTTTGGGGCCCTAAACAGTGTTATTTTGTCTCTCCATAGACAAACTATAGACAAAGTCAAATTTTGATAGTGTAATGCGTAGTTCTCAAAAATACCTTTCCAACGGGATATCACGCACCTAAAACGGAGATCATATGCAAAAGTTACGACCCCGGGAATTTAATGTACTGACTTACCCAAACGTGGCCCACATGACTTTTGGTGTTTCATTTCCTAGGGTTAGGTTTTTGGATGTCTAGGGTTTTGGCATTCCTATTTAACATAAAAAGGTCTTCAGAGCCTCATTTTAATATCTTCTTGTGAATGAGTGTATCTATCACATCTCTTCTCAGAGATAAAGTTGCCACCATTCTAGCGAGTCTTGTAATCTATATTTTTATAGTCTCTTTACAATTATTTAATTAATAGAAATCAAGTATTGTTGTATCTCTCTATTTCTAGCAAGATTCACAAGTATTTCATTGCAATTTCTTTGCTTTAATTTTGTTCTGAACATAATCCGGATCAGTGGTACCAAGAAGGCTTCTCTTGATCGTTTTTGAGTGCATGTCCCCAATGAGGTCTGAGTATAGTCAGTTGGGTCTCAAGTTTTTCTCTCTTGAGGACAATCACTCTCACACACCCAAGAAACCCTCGATGGCAAAAGAAAATAAATATGGCAGAGAAAAAGATTCTACTAACCTATTACTTGAGCAATCTCTCACGCAACAGAGGGATGAAATGATGGATAATTTTTCACACATTCTTCAACACATGTCGATAGCAACAGACGCATCATCAAGCGACCATTTTGGAAGAACCTCTCCCTTCAAGGTAGAAGCTAATTTTGATATTCCCATATTTGAAGGTTAGATAGATGTGGATGCCCTAGAAAAATGGTTAAATCTATTAGAAGGTTATTTCTTTGTTCAAAATTTTTTTGACAGGGAAAATATCACCTTCACACTCCTCAAGGCTCTCCCCCATGTCAAACATTGGTGGGAAACTTACTAGGAGAAAAGTTCCACAGAGGAATATGGAATATATGGGGTCGATCCCAATTGGGTTTTTGTGTGGATTCGGTCAAAGAAAAATACAATCCTGTTGATAACTATGAAGACCAGTACATGAGATGGGCCACACTGTGGCAAGAGAAGAGCCAAATAGTGCCAGAGTTCAAAAATACTTTCCATACCTTGCGCACTAATATGGGTATCAAGGACTCTGAGTGGCATCTGGTTCTGAGATATCGTGGGGCTCTGCATAGGTACATCCAAATTGAAATGGATTTCCTAAACATCTCATCATTGGGAGTTGCCTATCGATATGTTGTCAAAATCAAGAAGAAATTTAGGCACCAGAAAAAATGGGAATTCAGGTCTGCGAATATGCAACAACCAAAGCATGGTAAAGACGGCCCTAACCAACATCCTCTAGAAAACTATTCCAAGACACGGAACAAAAAGAGTAAAGGGAAGACGAAGAATGAAACTGGGAAGTGGTGTGACTTCAAAAAAATGCCCTGGCACAACACCGATGAATGTTACTCGAAACAGTCATTGGTGGCCGAGGTCAAAGATATGAAGCCCAAACCTGATTTGGAATCCGATCCAGAAAATATTGAAAAGAGGCAGATGATCGATGTAGGCCCCACTTCCACTATCGTGACCAAAACAATTCAACCAGAAGAATCAATAGATTTTGAAGAGGGGGAGTGCCTCTTCCATTCACAGATGTGGGTGAAGGGGACCCCGTTGCATTTCATTGTTGATAACAACAAACAGAAGAACCTCATCTTAGCTAAGGCTATCAAACAATTGGTGTTGTTGACAACACCACACCCACAACCATACAACATCGAGTGGCTTCACCATGGACGAGATCTTTGTGTCATCCAGCAGTGTCGCCTGTCCTATGGCATCCAACCCTTCAAGGATGAGGTAGTGTGTGATGTTTCCCCTCTTTATGTCTGTGATGTGGTTTTGGGCCAACCATATATGTGGAGATGTCATGTTGTCTATGGCTCTAGACCTCGTAGTGTCATTATTAATATGGGAGGTCAACTCTATCAGATACTAGAGGTAGTTTTGGCTATTACTCCACCAAAAAAGTGTTGTAAGGTAATCTCTCATACTGCAAAATTCATCCTCTTCACAGTCTATTCAAAGGATGCATAGAAGACCACTACAACCACTGCATCCTCAACACCTTCTATCCAGAAAATGCAGATTTTCAAAGAGAAAAATATGTTTTTTCTTCACCTACAATGGTGCCTACACAATTCTCCGTCAAACCCAGAGACAACAAGTTAGTGGAGCATATCCAACCTCGCCAACAACTGGTTTGTGACAATCTTCCATAGACCAAGCAGCACAACTTCTCCAACAAAGCATGCAACTCACCAAGATTCAGATTCAGAACATGCTTTCCTCTCTTCCTTGAGTACTCAACACAATGGAGACCATTGCTTCCTAAGGGGGGAGGATTGATCCAGGTGGATATTGGTGGCCACCCACCTGTTCCAAATAGCTCTTTTTTCCAGATTTTAGTTCAACACGTTCTTTTGTACTTCTTTGTAATTGGAGGTTATACACTTCTAGGGTGGTATGGAGCCCTACACATCTTCCAGGTGGATATTGGTGGCCTCCCACCTAATCCAACTGGATTATTTTGTATGTTTTCATATCAACAAATCTTGTTGTACTACCAGGGTCGTTTCGGGGCCCTAAATGGTGTTATTTTGTCTTGCCACAATAAAAATATTGACGTAGTTAACGTTTGATGTCATAATGCGTATTTATCAAAAATACTTTTCCAATGGGCTATCACATGCCTAAAACGGATATGGTATGCAAAAGTTACGACCCCAGGAAGTTAATGTACTAACTTACCCAAACGGGGCCCATATGACTTTTGGTGTTTCATTTCCTAGGGTTAGGTTTTTGGATGTCTAGGATTTTGGCATTCATGTTTAACATAAAAGGGCCTTCAGAGCCTCATTTTAATATCTTCTTGTGAATGAGTGTAGCCGTCACATCTCTTCTCAGAGATAAAGTTGCCACCATTCTAGCGAGTCTTGCACTCTGTATTCTTATAGTCTCTTTACAATTCTTTCATTAATAGAAATCAAGTATTGTTGTATTTCTCTATTTTTGGAAAGATTCATGAGTGTTTCATTGTAATTTCTCTGCTTTTATTTCGTTTCAAACATAATCTGGATCAAGAAGGAAACCTTATTTTATGAGGCAATTGTATTGCGACTGCGCATGTGTGTGATTATTGTATTCCGAGAGAGGAGATTGTGAGAGAAAGAAGAGGAAGTTACAAAAAGCGTTCTATAGGTTGTATCCCTTCATTTTTTTGGATTCTAAAAGGGAAGGACCTAGAAATTTCTCTAGTGGATGTATCCCACACTAGGTGAACCACATATATCTGTGTTTTTATTGTATTGTGTATCTTCTGTGTTTTATTTCTGCATTTGTTTTATTTTATTGCTACGCAGTCTTGTTTTTCTAACACATAGAAGATCCAAATTCTGTGAGACCAATTGAATTAGAAAGAGTATAGTCTGTAGTATTTTGGGTGTGAGTTTTAGAATCAGATATTAAATATTGGGTGCGTGGCATGCTATAAAATTTCTCTCTCTTGGAAAGGACATAAATAAACAAGGTTTGGAAAAGTTACCATAAATTTCATTTGACAAATCCAGTTTTAGTTAGGACTATGGCATTGCAGAGAAGACATTCCAGAGTACTACAGGCTGCAAGTTCAGACTTAGAAGGGCCTATTGGCCCTTGACCAAGTTTTGAGGATTCTTTGTCATGTTTGACCTACTTTTGGGACTTCGACAGGCTGTCGAAGGCAGAGCACAAGTTGAAGCGGAGATCACGGAATATCACCCCCCTTTTAGGTATTTTTGGGTTTTGGGCTTATATAATGGGTATGGGAATGTCGGCCCATGGTTTTACCCATGTTTAGGCCCGATTTTGTAATGTATAAATAGAATAATAGACGATGTAAGAAGAAGTCAGTTAGTCAGTCAGTTGTAAGTTATGCTAAGTGCAAGTAATAGTTGTAAGTGTTTTGTGCATGCTGAGTGAGACTTGTAAGGCTAAGTGAAAATGATTGTAAAAGTATGTGTAAGGCTCTATGCCCAGATCTACTCAGGGAAGGAGGATCCGGTGGAGTGCACGCGGAGCTTCTGTCCTATGCGGAGTAGGATTTTGTGGCTCTGTGCATGTAGAAGATTGAGAGAAGCTAATAAAGAAGACAAAGAGTTGGTGGATGTAGCCCAGGGTGGGGGTGAACCACGTACATCCTGTGTTGTGAATGTTGTGTGCTTTATGGTTTCTCTTTTATATGATTAAATGCTTAGTGTGTTGTTAGATGATGAATGAATCTAATATGGTAGCTTAGTGCTGAATAATGTGAACGAATGCTAGATCTGATCTATGTTAGTATGATAAGTGCTTGACTCTATTGAATCTATGGGAATGTTGCACTGATTTATTATTAGGGTTTAATTGTTCCATAAACTAAGACTAGATATTGATGAACTATAAATGCTAAGTGCTTTGTTAAGGTGTTACAATCACAGATCTATGTCCCAGCTAAGGTTGTAGACACTGGAGTCCTGCAACCACCCCTGCCTCTACCTTGGGTGAGACTTCATCTGCTTCGCAGGTGTTGCTGAAAGGGTTAGTAGTTAGGGTTTTGTTGGTGCATTTTTGTAGCATTGAACCCCGGGTCTGCCCCTATGCCAACAAATGGTTCTTTTGCTGGGACTTAAACTGTGATTGCTGGGAACTAAGGAAAAAGGATCTTTGTGCGAAGATCTGACCTAAAACTATGAAATATCAATGCATAGATATGTTGCCCTAGTGCAAAGTATTTTACTTAATTTGTGAAGCTTTGTACCAAGAAGAAGAGTCAGATATGAAGGAAAGAGGTAAGATATGTAAGCTATGTTCTTTGTTTAAGGTAAGATAAGTGGAAATTTTTGTTTCAAAAGTATGGATCTAGGTATGTTTGATAAATTCTGTACTAGCCTGAAAAGTAGGGCACAACTAGATGAAAAAAGGTTTAATATAAGTAGATCTGATAAGAATAGTGAAATATATGTTATACCTATGCCTAGAAAGAATGTTTGGACTAATAAATGGATGCGGTATCCTATAAATATTTTTTTTTCCGATTAGCTAATATAATCCTAGTGCACAGTACAGGAAAGGCTAGGGATCATTTAAAAGAAAATGAGGATTAACCCTTTGTTATAGTTGTAGAAGACTGGGACATCTGGCTAAGGAATTCTCTGGTAGAAGATCTAGTTGTCTTTGTTGTAAAGCTATGGACCATGAAGTTTTATATTTCCCTAGAATGATTGCTAAGCTTGAAAGAATGAATATGAGACAAGAAGACCATGAGAAAGGTCAAGAAACTAAGACCATGGTAGAACCCTAGAAAGAATCAGAGATTGTATTGCTGCAAATTAAAGAAACCCTAAATGACCATCGAAATATCAACTTATCAGAGATCTTCAAAGAAAAAGAGTGCATAGAAGCAAGAATAGGAGACTTTGACATTGACTGTGTTTTGAATGAAGAAACACGGGTGAATATTATCATAGAAAGGACTTGTGAAACTTTAGGAAAGCTTGCTATGATTCCTTCATTGGGAGGAATATGATTATTTAGAGGAAAGTTGATAAACCTACGTGGAAAGCTCACCCAGACATCTATGAGTGCTCATGGAACTTCGACAGAGGAAGATTTTGAGGTTGTTAAATTTATTGAGAACAACGCCCCATTTTATATATTACTAGGAAAACCTTGGATTGAAAGGGATCAGGCCAGAAGGAAAGAAGAAGAAGTATTAGAGAAAAAGAAGCAAGAGTTGAAAGATTTCATGACTAGGAGGATCACACACTTGATTGAAGAACAGGAGAATAGATCAAAGATATTTAAAACCAGAAACTTGGATTTCGAAGTTGGAAGAACACAAGAAGACTCACAGAATACTGAAGCACCTACCCCAGATAGAGAAGAAGTATTTCCCTTGAATCCTAGGAAATAATCTCAACAGCGCGAAGTTACTATGCCAAGAGGAGATAAGAATCATAATGGAAAGAGGAATACCAACATGAAGCTCACTAGAAAGAAGGATAGAAAACTAAGTAAGAAGAGATCAAAGATTGAAAAGTTAAAGAAAGTTCCAGAGGGAACTTCGTAGAAGGAAAATTTGCAAAACTGAAACTTCGTCGGGATATCAGAACAATGCCACATGGCACTTCGCCATGGCGAATCAATATAGCCATTAGAAACAATATAACTATTAGATTGACACCCTGAATGGTTAGAAAAACATTTATGGTCAAAAATCTCACCATAAGACCATTGGGACTGCGCCGTAACGGACATAAATGAATTAATCAAGGCTTCTCACCTGTTGGAGAGATCCATTGCCTAGTTATCTACTTATTCCGTCGAGCCTTGCACCGAGAACACTTTTTCCAACAGTGATTATCTAAGCCTGTAGATTAGTTTATTTCGCACAATGATCATCGAGTTATCACCATCCATCCCATTGCATTGAGTAGTTACTCTTCAAACCCGAGATATTCAACCACGAGCGTGTATGTCTGAAGAACTTAGCGCAGTCGAAGAGTCTATGAAGGAGGTACTCATTGACCTCATGACTAAAATATTAATGTCTGAAAAGGTAATGTCTGTGGGTGTAAAAGCATCATTGATGAGAGGATTGCAAGCCTCTCCGTCGACCACTCGCGGATCTGGGCCATCTCGAGTCATCACAGAAAAGAGAACCAAGCACAGAGATGACCTAGAAAATGCGAAGTTAATCACGACCATATTACCTGACTACATCCCACCTCTGGTCGGTGTGGTGAGTCATGATAGTGTGCCCATAGATTTTGATTACACCATGGTTACTGTGTACCTCATGAAGGGGATACGCACAGTTAGAGCGCAGCAGGACAAGATCGCAGCGTTGAAGTTCAACAGCTTCAACCTAGGAGACCGCAAGAACCATAGTATGCTCGCTCCATATAAATACTTGACCAGGATGAAGGGGAAGAACTCGAAAATAATCCCCCAGCCGTGGACGATGAACCTCATGCAGTCCACCCTTTTGAATGTAATGAAGATCCCACATTTTGGACGACACTGGGAGGTTAACACCTGTGTTAAGATCCTACTCTCATGTTACCATGGCGGCTACTTATGGCTAGACCGACGTATTGCAATCGATCTGACAATGATCCATAGGATCACCGGATTGAGCATGCAGAGACTCGACTAGTAGGACTTCTACCCAGGAAAAGCTACAGATTGTGCATTAGCACATAAGATCAAGGATACCTACAACGATGTTGAGAAGGGGACGCAAGGCTACAACGTAGCATCCATCCAAAATGGTGTAGTGCGCCTATCATGCTAATTAATTGCAGGAAAACTAGTAAGGAAGAACAAACCCACGCAGGTCACAAGGTTTTTCGTTGACCTCGCAGGGAAATGCGTGGAATCCCTACAGATGAATTGGGTGAAGTACCTAGTTAATCAACTGGAATTAGATTTCCACGAAGCATAGGATCATGGCTACGAGTTCCACTTTAGCTGGCTCCTGATACTCGTCGCATTTATTGCTTGGGAGATACCGAAAGGTGCGACCTTCCCATACATTGAGTCCTTTGAGCTGCTTGCTGTGAAGTTCAACATGCTCTAGTACTTGAGCGATATGGGAAAACAGTGGCAGTCGAACACAGTATTTCACACATATTATCTCCAACTGAAGAGGGCTATTGAAGATGAACCTCACATGATGCCAAACACCTTATAGTGGTTCTAACCCCTCATGAAGTTCCACACAGATCGACACTTCATCTATATCACTACACGAGAAGATGAGCATAAGGAGGATCTTCAGTCGTACTACAAGCTCACAGAAGAGGACCTCAACGAGATAACTAAGGACTGGTCAACAAACTTCCTTATCCCTGCTAATCATGCAGAGATGTCTGACCCCAAACTTGACAGCTCGGACGCCTCTCAAAAAGAACATGACACACCCAGAACCAGTAGAAGGAAGAAGATCGAAGAAGTCTGAGACTTAAGCAACACATCAAAAAAGACTGCTTCAGTATCACCTGGCTGAGGGGGTGATAACGAAGTAGAAGAGATAAATGGAAAATAAGATGAGCAAAAGCAAGGCGAAGTAACACCACCTAGAGATGAGGCTGATCCCTTGAAGAAGAGGAAGGTTTCTCCCCCAAAACCCTCTTCCCGGAAGAAATCCAGAGCCACCTTGACTAAGATGAAGATTGTTCTCACTGTCGATGACTTTGACTTCATCATCGCAGCTGTAAATGACGCCTTGCAAGAAATCTTGCAGAAAAACGAAGCCAAGAAGGAGGATATGTACGACAGAATCAAGTTTGAACTTCGAGAGGTACAACAGACCCTTTAGTCTAGTCGCGCAATGTCCATTGTGCCCCTGTCGTCAGAAGAACTCGAGTTGGGAGACGAGCCAAACCAACTCCGTAGACTAGCTGATGCGACCGAAGCTCACCTTTTTCATGCACAGGAAGAAAAATAACAACACCCAGGCCTTGAAGCAAGTGCAAGAAGTAGTCGTAGAACAACGCTGAGTTGCGGAGCAGGAGAAGGTTTCTCTCTAGACAAAGTTTGAAGAGGAGAAAACATAGATTTAGCAAGAAAAATAACAATTGCTTGCAGAGCAACTCGAAGTGAAAGAAGTAGTCAATAGAGCACTTCACTCTATGATAGGCTTAGAGCCAAAGGCATAAGACCGAGTCGAGCATCAAGTAGAGCAGCTCGTGGAAGCTATCCAACAGCTACTGTTAGGTGATTTATATGTACTAAAAAAGACACTAAACTACCCTCAATTAAATTGTCAACCCGAGGTAAGTAAACTTAGAGTTGTAGAAAAATATATGCCAAAGGTAGAAGGCTGGTAGGAGTATATTCTAACTAAGGAAGGAAGCTATCTAAGGATAATCTACTCAAGCAAAACTATCTAATGAGCAAACTCTACTAAGCAAAATGAAACTAGGTAACCTAAGTACTTTTGGGCAAAGGGTTGATGGATAGTTCCTAAGAAAGCAAGTAAAACCCTATGTAAAGCAAAATAGTTCAACAATAATCAATAAGAAAATGACAAAAGAAAACGATTTTAACTTGCCAACCTAAATTCAATGAGAAACTACCCTATGAAAGAAAATAAATAAGAAAGTAAGAAAAAACACCTATGTAACCTATTAAAGAAAATAGACAAGTAAGCAAAGACACCTAACTAACCTACTAAAGAAAAAGACAAGTAAGCAAAGAAAATTGTCTATCCTACTAAAGAAAATAGACAAGTAAGCAAAGACTTCTCATTGAACAACTATCTAGCCTAAGAGGCAAGTGAACTAAATGCCTAATGAAAAACTATTTCTCTTGCATGAAAGGAAATCTAAATGTTCAATGCAATGCATGAAAGGAAATCTAGTCTATTGAAAGCAAGAAAGACTAAGAACTAATTCTTGAGCAAAATGCTATCTAATCTATCAAAGCAAAGTCTATCTATCCTACAACAGCAAATAAGACTATTTCCTAAGCTATGAAAGCAAGAAATTATATCTATAAAGCAAGAAAACTATTGTTTTAACTTATGACAATTCAAATATAATGTTGGTGGTTGTGTGAATGTGTTTGATGGTGACGGATGATATCTCGATGACACTTGACAACAAAGGAAAATTCTAATGGTATAAGCTCAACACTAATCTCGATGGAAAAATGAAAGGTATGGATTAAACAATCCAATGAAAACTTAGCCATGATAAAAGTAATGTTGAATACCATGCATATTCATGTATAAACCATCAACAACATAACGAGATCATCATTATTTAACTAAGAAATTTAATTGCATTTTAATCTATGAAAGGAAATTGCGTGAAATAAAACTATACTATGTTTATTTTAACCATTCAAGCTATGATAAGAAAATGAATTAAAAACAGAAATTAGACTATGATATTAAAAAGTAAATTGACAATTACAGTAACCAATAACTAAGTAAATGAAATCCATGTAAACTAAGATAAGCAAGCTATGGTTCAAAAACTGGAAGTAAATCTATCCATCCATCAAAATCCTTGCCAAAGGAAACCCAAATTAAAACTATGTTCTGTTCTAATTAAAAATCTATTCTAAACTTGACTATAAAATTATAAAAGAAAGCACAATTTAACATCTAACTGCATGCGGGGTTAGTATGAAGAGAGAGAGACTTTCTAATTGCACACAAGGTTAATATGGAGACTTGGGGTTAGTGTGGAGACTTGCAAGCCTTTTCTAATCTACAAAATCAACACATGCTAACACATATCATCATCTAACCTGCAAAAGATAAGTAAAACAATAAGCTACAACAAACTAATTAATTAAATAAAAACATGCATATACAGGAAATAAGAAAGAGCAATTTAAATTAAGAAATGCGTAAATAAACATAAGAACAATCACCAGACTGTTGGTGGGCCCCCCAGCAAGTCATGGCTACCTCCTACAAGCACACCACGAACTTCCACAGGCCGAATTCACCATGAAATCTTGAAAACGCAGTTCTGACACAATTTTGGCAATGTCAAACTAAAAACAGAGCAAAATTGTTTTTCTGGCAATTCTAATGCTTATGCTACTTGGTTCTTCTACTTAACAATCATCTAACCACCTTAGTGGTATTTATAACATTTACAAACCAAGTACTCAACCACAGGAGGGTCAAACCACTTCTAATTTCGGCAAAATACAATAAATGATGCCATAACTGACAAAACAAAGCAAGCCAATAATCGCCTTATTTGGACAACTGAAATCGAGTTGTCTTGAGCTTAGTAGTTGGAGGGGGCAATCATGAAGAAAACCCATGTGTCTGATTTGTCCATCACTGGCCGTCAATGCCATAACCGCCAACTCGTCTTGCGTTTTTGTGCAATACTGGGTGTTGGAACGAGTGTCGAATCAAGAACCAGAACGAGTGTTGGAACGAGTGTTGGATCAAGTGCCCGAACTAGAAACATGGTGCGTTTTGCTTGAATTAAACTAGATTTAATCATTAAACTTGAATTACATGTACCTTATGACGATCATATCGATTTACCATAAAATTATTCAAAAAGATCCTTCAAAAGATGAAAAACACATATATACATATGGAAAAAGTGTATAATAACCATCATGAAAATGATCATATCTCAGGCCCAGTAGCTACAACAAAGAATAGTAGACTTAGAGCTACGAATAGTGCTCGACACTCCGCAGGATGTGAGGGATCAAAGAGAAACAAATGCTCAAAGTGCAATTGAGAGAATAAAGGCCCTTTCCATGGAATGTAAACAACTAAGTGATCAAAGTGACTAGGCTTATGAGCGACTCACTAAGAATCCAAAACTGAAGGAATTGGAGTCACAGCTCCAAGAGGCAAAGCAGCAAGTAGAAACAGTACAGGCGCAGTTGAATCCCTTGTCAGTAATTGAGAGAATGAAGTGATCCCAAGAATAATGCACTGCTCAACAGCAAGTCCACACCATTTACAGAAGAGTCATGGAAGTGACTCAGAGGCTCCAATCTATACAGGATGAGGCTTGCCAACTGTTCATAGAGATCGAAGGCCAAGGAGTAGAATTGGAGCAAGTCATCACTACAGCTAAACATCGCTTAGAGGGACCTGTCAATGAAGCAGTCATGCAAGAGTTGTCTTAACAGGAGGTCTTGGCACAACAACAAGTCAAAGTAGCTCGAGCCAAGCTTGATTCTTTTGAAACAGAGCTACCCATATCAGAGTGACTCGGGACGAATCACAGGTGAGTGTTGGGGGCTTGTTGGCCCTTGACCAAGTTTTGAGGATTCTTGGTCATGTTTGACCTACTTTTGGGACTTCGATAGGCTGTCAAAGGTGGAGCTCAAGTCGAAGTGGAGATCGCAGGATTGTGCCAAAAATAATCTGGATCAATGGTATCAAAGTAGGATGCTCTTGATCATTTTTCGGTCCATGTCCTTGAGGAAGTACAAGTATAACAAGTTGAGTCTCGAGATTGTCTCTCTTGAAGACAATATCTCTCGCATGCCCAAGAAACCCTCCATGGCGAAAGAAAAGAAAAATTATAGAGCAGGTGATTCTATTAATCTGGTTCTTGACCAAGCTCTCACGCGACAGAGGGACGAAATGATGGAGAATTTTTTCCACATCCTTCAACACCTGTTTATAACAACATGCATGTCTTCATCAAGCGACCACTTTGGAGGCACCTTGCCTTTCAAGGTATAAGTTAATTTTGACATTCCCATATTTGAAGGACAAATATATGCAAATGCCCTAGAAAAATGGTTAAATCTACTAGAAGGTTATTTCTCTGTTCATAATTTCTCCAACAGAGAAAATATCACCTTCACACTCCTTAAGGATCTCCCCCATGTCAAACATTGGTGGGAAACTTATTGGGATCAAAGTTCCACAAAGGATTCTGGAATATATGGGGTCGAGCCCACTTGGGATTTTTTTGTGGATGCAGTAAGGAACAGTGTTACCCTATTGGTCACTATGAGGACCAATACATGAGATGGACCACATTGCGGCAAGAGAGGGGCCAAGCAGTGTCGGAGCTCACGAATACATTCCATACCTTTTGCACCAAGTTGGGTATGTATCAAAGACTTCGAGCGACATTTGGTTCTAAAATACCACAGGGATCTATATGGATACATCCAAACTGAAATGGATTTTCTGGACATCTCATCACTCAGTGTTGCTTATCGATATGTTGACAAAATCGAGCAAAAGTTTAAAAACTAAAACAAGTAGGATTTCGGGTCTACAAATCCGCAACAATAAAAGTATGATAAAGATGACCATAAAAAACAACTTCCCAAAAACCAGTCCAAGCCACAGGAAAATAAGGGTCACGAAAAGATGAAGAAGTACACTAGAAAATGGTGCAATTTCCACAAAATCCCCTGGCACAAAACCGATGAATGTCGCTCAAAATAGTCATTGGTGGTCGAGATCAAAGACAAAGAGTCGAACCCTGATTCAGAATTTGATTCAAAAAACAATGATATAAGACAAATCATCGACGTAGATCCCACTGCTATTGCCGCGACCACAACAATTCAACCAAAAGAACCAACCGATCCCAAAGAGGGGGAGCACCTTTTTCATTCACAAATGTGGGTGAAGGGGATCCCGATGCATTTTATTGTTGATAGTGGAAGCCAAAAGAACCTCATCTCAGTGGAGTTCGTCGAACAATTGGGATTTTCGACAACACCACACCCACAACCATACAACATCGAATGGCTTCACAAAGGACGAGATCTTCATGTCAGCCAACAATGTCGATTGTCATATGGCATCTATCCCTTCAAAGATGAGGTATTATGTGATGTTTCCCTGATGTATGTCTGTGATGTTCTATTGGGCCAGCCATATGTGTGGAAGTGACATGTTATTTATGAGTCTCAACCACGTATTTTCATTGTTACTCTGGGGGGTCATCTCTACAGAATACCAGAGGTAATTCCAACTATTGTCCCACCTAAACAGTTCCGCAAGGTAGTATCTCATACTACAAAATTCAGCTTCTTCACAATCTGGTCAAAAGGTGAACATAAGGATACTGCAACCGCTACGACCTCATCCCAAGATTCATCTATCCAACATAAGCAGGTCAACAAGACTACAAAAAGGTGCAAAGATTTCTTCTACACACAGGCATCTCATGTAGCCCGACTAGTTGAACATAGTCAACTCCATCAACAACAGGTTTGTGACAGCCTTCCACGATGCAATGTCTCCAGCAAGGCAAGCAACACACCAAGATTCAGTTACAACAATCGCTTTCCCCTCTCACCTGGGAAATCAATGAAGAGAGGATTGATCTAGGTGGATATCAGTGGCCACCCACCTATTCCAACTGGCTCACTTTGGCAATTTCAGTTTGGCAGTTTTGTTTCTAGTTTTCGAGTCCCAAACTTCTGGGGTCGTTTTGAGGCCCTAAACAACGTTGTTAGGTATCACCACAATTAGATTGTAGATGGAGACATAGTCTGATGGAAACATGTGTAGTCCTTGGATAGACCTTTCCAATGAGCTATCATGCGCCCCAAACGAATATTGTATGCCAAAGTTACACCCCTGAGAAGTTGATACACCAAACTACCCAAAACAGGGTCCACAAAACTATTGGCTTTTCATCTTCCTAGGTTAGGTTTTTGTATTTTATTAATGTTAAAAAGGAATTTAGAGCCTCATTGTAAATCATCTTCTTGCAAATGTGAATAGCGGACACATCTCTTCTCAGAGATAAGATGCCACCATTCTAGCGAGGCTTTCACTCTGTATTTTTACAACCTTTGTACATTTTCACTCATTAATAGAAAATTGTGTATTATTGTATCTCTGTGTTTATGGTTGCATCTCTGATACATTTATTTTATATTATTGGATATCTGAGATATCGCTATATATTTCTTTATTATATCTTCGCTCTCATTTCGTGTCGAAAATAATCTGGATCAAAAATTGACCATGTTCAACATTATAAGGAGATCACACGATCATGGCCCCAATTAGACCCTTATACGTTGAAATGGTGATTCTGATTGGTTCTATGGGTCTCCAGTTACCCTTTTCCTAAGATCATCCTAAGATCATCCTAAACTAAGTTAATCTATATGTACAAAGATATATACAAAGGGCCCTCTATTTGCTGATGTATATTGTCCATTGCTTTGATCAACAAATAGAATAGAAGGAACAACCTTCTAACTCTTTTTGTTAACTTGTAATATTCTTGATTACCATCAACAAGAAAAGATATATTTAATTTACCCTCTTGTTGCTAGCTTGCAAGAAAAAAACCCTTAGGATGCCATAAGGGCTCAACCACACCACGCTGGATTTTGCTCCTACAAAAGGAGACTTAATGCAAATGCAATTATAATCTAGGATGCAAGCAATAAAGAGAAATCTAATATATCCTATCTTAACCAGGATAAGGATAGCCTTACTCTTAATCAAGAGGAAGAGTATATAATAGGAAGAGGGAAGGACTGTATTTGGATTCAGGATAAAGATTCAATCATAAATTTCAAAGTAGTTTGAATATTCACAAATGATTCAAGTACAAATGAAAATGAAAAAATCATCATAAATAGTTATCATTATGGCCCCATTCACATACCTAAAACCAACTATATATAATAAATCTAGTATGAAGTTTACACAAAGCAAAAAAAATAGTTCTTGAGATTTAGTGTAATATAACACAAGACAGATTTGAAACGAACTAATAAATAGTTATTTAGTCTCTACAAATTGATCTCAATGAATTCATTATTAGCTCTGATCTAAATCTTTTAGCTTTGCAAAAGTTATATTTAACAAAACATACACCAATAAAATAAATGTAATTAACAATGGGGTCAATAACACTTATAAAAATATCGATAGAAACATAATTTAAATCATAACTAAATTAACAAGAAAAATATAATAACAAACTTACTACTCACACAATAGTGTATGAAAAGGGAAATTTATCATTATCTTGAAATCACTCTACCTTTATACAATGTTCCACAGAAAGAAAAATACTACAATACAATAGTGTAATGCCGCATTTGTCTTAATGCATACTTCTCCCTTCAAGTCTAAGATCTCGAACCCTTTCTGAGTTTGCTTTCTCTCTTTTATAGAGTAAGAGTTCCAACAAAACTAATTAACAAGAAAAAGATAATAACAAACTTACTACTCACACAATAGTGTATGAAAAGGGAAATTTATCATTATCTTGAAATCACTCTACCTTTATACAATGTTCCACAGAAGAAAAATACTACAATACAATAGTGTAATGCCACCTTTGTCTTACTGCATACTTCTCCCTTCAAGTCTAAGATCTCGAACCCTTTCTTAGTTTGCTTTCTCTCTTTTATAAAATAAGAGTTCCAACAAAACTAATTAATCGACATTAATTAAAAGAGAAACTGTCTCCTAAAAAACAGACAATAGTGTAATGCCACCTTTGTCTTACTGCATACTTCTCCCTTCAAGTCTAAGATCTCGAACCCTTTCTTAGTTTGCTTTCTCTCTTTTATAAAGTAAGAGTTCCAACAAAACTAATTAATCGACATTAATTAAAAGAGAAACTGTCTCCTAAAAAACAGGAATGAGATTTTATAGAAAATTTAAATCCCCAAATCCTAGCAAAATATATACAAAAATAGCAAAAAGATTTTTTTCAAACTAATTATTTATTAAAAACAACAAATTTTTTTTTTTTCCAAACTAATTATTTATTTTCGTAAGTTTTATCCTTGGAATTCGAATTAGTCTTCAATCTATAATACATGATCAAAACTCATATTTTACACCTGTCCAAAACCAAATAGAATAAATTAAACTCACAATAAAATGAATTAAAATAACAAAAACTAATGGTTTATTTTCGTAAGTTTTATCCTTGGAATTCGAATGAGTCTTCAATCCATAATACACTATCAAAACTTATATTTTCCACCTCTCCAAAACAAAATAGAATAAATTAAACTCCCAATAAAATGAATTAAAATAACAAAAACAATATTAAATTAGAGCCCTCTCCAAAACAAAATAGAATAAATTAAACTCCCAATAAAATGAATTAAAATAACAAAAACAATATTAAATTAGAGCGGTTATAGAATTTTAAATTATGTAGATGGTCTTTATCAATAAGAAAATAAATAAAACAAAAATACTAAATTTTACCTAGCAATTAAAAAAACACTAATTTAAAACAAAATCTGAATATCAAGAAGCAAAAATATTAACTCCTGGTAAATTTATAGCCATTGAAACCTTTTTTTTAATTACCACGTGTTTAAGTTTAGTAAGCTTATTTTCATATTCTGCAATAAGTGTTTTGTTTTGAGGTCTAAATTGCTCATTTTCTAGCTCCAAATCAGTTTGTACAATGGGCACAATTTCATAATATTTAGCCCTCCAAAAGAATGCTTCTAGACTGGGGTTGATTTTATCTTTTTCTTTTGTAGGTGAAAACTGGTTTTTCTGGGTTTTTGTCAACAAATCTGGGTTATTATGACTGCAATAACAGAGTTCTTTTGGCTGCAAATTCGTGGATTTTTGAATAGTAAAAATTTGGGTCCTTTATCAACAAAACTTGCCCTTTTTCGTTGCAAATTTGTGGTGCTTTCTTCAGCAAATGCATGGGGATTTTTGGCTGTAATTCTATGATCATTGTGCCCTCCTTTTTGCAGCAAGAAAAAATGCTTTACAAACCCCTTAAAAAAATGGTGCCTTACCCAACGAATTTATGATCATTTTCATCCAAAATGAGAGATATTTACCTAGAAATTGCATCAGCCAGCCTTCCAAATATCTGACCTCTCTTTTTTTACATAAAATCTAAAAAACGAAAAATCTTGAATTTGCAGATTCCCCCCATGAGACCGAGTACAACAAATCGAACCAACCAACCTTTTTGAGCATGAGATGGTAATCTTTATTTGCTAAAACAAATTCTAGGCATGGGGTTTTCATTTTGGGATCAAAACCTTATCAAACATTACCCATGAATTCTCAGAAAAACATTGTAAAAGCTCAGAACAGAGTTAAAATACAGAGGTGAATGAATAAAACCCTCTATTTACTGGAGAAGAAAACCCTCATGAATGGTAAAACATGAATACAATGAAGTGAAAATTACTAAATGACAAGATCAATGCATGTCCCCGCCTACTCTCAGCGTTAATGTGCTCATTAATTCGAAATTATGGCAAAGTATGGAGAGGTGTACTCAGCCAGGAGATAGAATAGAGATAGAGAAAAATGAGGTTTAAAATTGACATTTGGCAAAGTCATTCATCGAAACAATAACCCATTAAGTCGTATGAGTGATAAAGTGTCCACGCACTCAAGTCATAACATGATCTCATAAAATTAGGAACATTTCCAAAAGGTAATGATAAAGCTTGTGATATGCTTCCCAGTGCACATGGTATATGATGAATTTTAAAATGGTAATATTCATTAGTTTTAGGATAGGAGGTGAGCATTTAATTGCAATAATTACAGATATAGAAAAAAGTTTTCAAATCCAATTAATACTATAACTCATATCAAACTCTCCATTTATAACATTAAAAATAAATATAAATAAATAAATAATTAAAAATACAAATTATCAACATCCATGAAAGCTTAGAGCACATGAAAGTTTAGAGCTTGACCCATTCAAAAGAAAACTTAAGTGTTTACAAGTCAAGGAAACTCAAAAGCCAAGATTAAACACTCAATTTACAATATAAACATAATCATGAAGTAAAAAATCTGAATGTAATGAGCAATGAGAATTGTGAAATTATCCCTGTGACTAAATCAATAGTTCAAATCATATAGAAAATAATAAACATCATATAACACAATATGAAATTGAAATTATTTTGAATTCAAAAGATCGAATGTTCGATTAATTGAAACAAGGGATCAAAACATGTAAAAAGTTTCACTGCCAAACCTTGATACTCACAAAAGATGATTATAAATTCAATCATTTCAAAAAAAAATCTCAAAAAATTAAGGGGCCCAAATTTTCTTATTAATCATTAAACACAAATTTAGGAGGTTGTTGTATGCGACAACAATTGGCGACACATGGGGAAGAAAAAATTATCTCTAGTTTAAAATGATAGGATTCGATTTACCAAAGGTTGAAATGAAATCTTTTCAACAATTTCTTGCACACTAAACTATTCTCAAAGGTCCCACATAACACATATTCGAAGTAAAATAAGCTTTTAGAGATGAAAGGATTTGAATTTCTAATTCCAAGATAGTGAATCCAAATGAAGGGAAAATTCATTAACTTTTAATTACACTTCTACTTTTGGACAAAAAAAAATATCTACTAGGTAATTAAAGATTAGTATGCATCTGTTTAAAAATTACCTCTTTACCCGTCATTGCTTCGTTGCCAACAGGCCTATTCAGTACCCCGACGAAGTTGTATTGGTACCATGTGTGAATTTACCCGCTTCCAGCGAGCTTGTTCAGTACCCCGACGGGTTTACACACATTTCCCACACAAATGTGCTTTCAATTCTCTAATGACACCTTTTTGATTAATTTATTTGGAAAATTGCTTTTATCAATTAGGTGAAGAGAGCGGGTTGGTACAAGAGGCTTTTTACTTGAAGGATTGGATGTGATACCAGTTGAGTTTGACCCCACTATTTTCTCTTTATCTACCAGAGTAGAGGATTTAATTGTCAGGGGGATGGAAGGGATTCAAAGTAAAGAATGTCGACAATTCTTTCCTTTTTTTTCAAATATAAGCTTATAATGCTTGAAACGTACATTAATGTTCCCCATGAATAACGGTAAATGTATAAGAAAAGTGAAAACTTGGTATTGATGACCTTTAAATAAATGAAATCCTATTAAAGGATAGAGAAAAAATTTCCTCGTGTAAAGCAATTGTTGTTGCGTATGAAGAATTCCCCTGTTGGCACAGGGGCAGACCCAGGGTTCAACGCTCAAGAGCGCACCAACAAAGCCCTAACTACCAGCCTTTTCGGCAACACCTGCGAAGCAGATGAAGTCTCACCCAAGGTAGAGGCAGGGGTGGTTGCAAGACTCAGGTGCCTGCAACCTTGGTTGGGACATAGATCTGTGATTATATCATTTATAGAGCACTTAACATTGTTCATTCATCATTATTCACCCTTATTGTACTTCGCAGATAAGACAGAACGTCGCAGTACTTGCTCAGATATAAGATATTTTAGTGCTTAGCAACAACAAAACATATTATATCCTGTAGATCAACACTAAGCATCCTCATACACATCATATATACTATTCATATATATCTAGTAAATCACAAAGCTTAAGTAAATCTATCTAATCATGACAGAGCACTTAGCAAGATAATGAAAACATAAGGAAGCAATAGCACAAAGCATGACACATAGGTTTACGTGGTTCACCCCCACCCTGGGGCTACGTCCACAAAGTCTTCTTCTTCTTTATTAGCTTTGATCAATCTGATTACAGAACAGAGCTCAACTTGTACTCCGCATAGGATAGGAGATCTGCGCGCACCTCGCCAGATCCTCCTTCCCCAAGTAGATCTAGCACAGAGCCTTCTTACAATTCGTGCACTCAACACTTATAGCACTTGCACTCAGGTTTGCAAGCCTTTTACAATTATGCACAAATCATTTACATTCGATCACACAGACCTAACTACTAGCACTAAGCCATCGACTCTTCCTACATTGCCTAACTACTTATTTATACTTTACAACATAGGCCTAAAACATGGGTAAACCCATGGTCCGACATCCCTTTCCCATTACATTAACCCAAAACCCTAAAAGGGCCCCAAATGTGGGCCGAGATCCCGTGATCTCTGCTTCGCCTGACGCTCCATCTTTGACAGGGTGTCGATGTCCAAAAACGGTCAAATATGACCAAGTGTTCCTCAAAACTTGGTCAAGGGCCAACAAGCCCCCAACACTCACCTGTGACTCGTCTCGAGTCACTCTGGTCTGATCAGCTCCGCTTCGAATGTCTCGAGCTTGGCCCGAGTTACTTCGACCTGCTGCAGTGCGACAACCTCTTTCTCAGTGAACTCCTGGATCACTGAGTCATTTATTGGTCCCTCCATGCACTGTTTTGCAGTGATGACAACCTATTCAAGATCAACTTCCTAGCTCTCAACTTCAGTGAATAGTTGGCATGCTTTCTCTTGGAGTGGTTGAATTCGTTAAGAGACTTCCATCACTTTACTTTGCAGCATGTGTACCTGTTGTTGGGCGGTGCATTGATCTGGAAATCACTTCATTCTCTCGACTGGGGTCAAGGCCTTCAATTGTGCCTGTAGCATATCTGCATGCTTCTTTGCTTCTTGGAGTTGTGCTTCTAAGGTATGTAATTTTGGGTTCTCTGTGAGGTTCTCATAAGTATGGGCGCTTCTAGCGCTCAGCTGCTTACATTCCAAAGCCAAGGTTTTTAATCTGCCAACTACACAAAGCAAAAGAAATAGTTCTTGAGATTTAGTGTAATATAACACAAGACAGATTTGAAATGAACTAATAAATAGTTATTTAGTCTCTACAAATTGATCTCAATGAATTCATTACTAGCTTTGATCTAAATCTTTTAACTTTGCAAAAGTTAGCTTTAACAAAACATACACCAATAAAATAAATATAATTAACAATAGTGTCAATAGCACTTATAAAAATATCGATAGGAACATAATTTAAATCATAACTAAATTAACAAGAAAAAGATAATAACAAACTCACTACTCACACAATAGTGTATGAAAAGGGAAATTTATCATTATCTTGAAATCACTCTGCCTTCACAATAGTGTATGAAAAGGGAAATTTATCATTATCTTGAAATCACTCTGCCTTTATACAATGTTCTGCAGAAAAAAAAATACTACAATACAATAGTGTAATGCCGCCTTTGTCTTATTGCATACTTCTCCCTTCAAGTCTAAAATCTCGAACCCTTTCTTAGTTTGCTTTCTCTTTTTTTTATAGAGTAAGAGTTCTAACAAAACTAATTAACCAACATTAATTAAAAGAGAAACTGTCTCCTAAAAAGTAGGAATGAGATTTTATAGAAAATTTAAATCCCCAAACCCTAGCAAAATATATAAAAAAATAGCAAAAATATTTTTTCCAAATTAATTGTTTATTACAAAAATAGCAAAATTATTTTTTTCAAACTAATTGTTTATTTTCTTAAGTTTTATCCTTGGAATTCGAATTAATCTTCAATCCATAATACACCATCAAAACTCATATTTTCCACCTCTCCAAAACAA
This sequence comes from Picea mariana, assembly GCA_032191745.1. Lineage (NCBI taxonomy): Eukaryota > Viridiplantae > Streptophyta > Pinopsida > Pinales > Pinaceae > Picea > Picea mariana. The sequence continues at coordinate 84,034 of JASDQU010010714.1, forward strand.
AATAGAATAAATTAAACTTCCAATAAAATGAATTAAAATAACAAAAACAATATTAAATTAGAGAGGCTATAGAATTTTAAATTATGTAGATGGTCTTTATCAATAAGAAAATAAATAAAACAAAAATACTAAATTTTACCTAGCAATTAAAAAAACACTAATTTAAAACAAAATCTGAATATCAAGAAGCAAAAATATTAACTCCTGGTAAATTTATAGCCATTGAAACTTTTTTTAATCTACCATTTGTTTAAGTTTAGTAAGCTTATTTTCATATTATGCAATAAGTGTTTTGTTTTGAGATCTAAATTGCTCATTTTCTAGTTCCAAATCAGTTTGTACAATGGGCACAATTTCATAATATTTAGCCCTCCAAGAGAATGCTTCTAGACTGGGGTTGATTTTATCTTTTTCTTTTGTAGGTGAAAACTGGTTTTTCTGGGTTTTTGTCAACAAATCTGGGTTATTATGACTGCAATAACAGAGTTCTTTTGGCTGCAAATTCGTGGATTTTTGAGTAGTAAAAATTTGTGTCCTTTATCAACAAAACTTGACCTTTTTCGTTGCAAATTTGTGGTGCTTTCTTCAGCAAATGCATGGGGATTTTTGGCTGTAATACTATGATCATTGTGCCCTCTTTTTTGCAGCAAGAAAAATGCTTTACAAACCCCTTAAAAAAATGGTGCCTTACCCAACGAATTTATGGTCATTTTCATCCAAAATGAGAGATATTTACCTAGAAATTGCATCAGCCAGCCTTCCTAATTCCATAATCATGAAATTCGTTTTTTGGAAATATATCAATAAAAATAATAACATTTTTTAATCACATGTTGAATTTTGTACACAAAATAAAGCCAGATAATGATGGATCAGAGCATAAATGTTAATTTGGGGTTTTCTTCTTCATTCATGAACATGAATCACAATGTAAGCTAAAAAAATAATATCTTACCTCTCTTTTTTTACATAAAATCTCAAAAACGAAAAATCTTGAATTTGCAGATTCCCCGATGAGACCGAGCACAACAAATCGAACCAACCAACCCTTTTGAGCATGAGATGGTAATCTTTATTTGCTAAAACAAATTGTAGGCATGGGGTTTTCATTTTGGGATCAAAAGCTTATCAAAAATTACCCATGAATTCTCAGAAAAACATTGTAAAAGCTCAGAACAGAGTTAAAATACAGAGGTGAATGAATAAAACCCTCTATTTTCTGGAGAAGAAAACCCTCATGAATGGTAAAACATGAATACAATGAAGTGAAAATTACTAAATGACAAGATCAATGCATGTCCCCGCCTACTTTCAGCGTTAATGTGTTCATTAATTCGAAATTATGACAAAGTATGGAGAGGTGTACTCACCCAGGAGATAGAATAGAGAAAAATGAGGTTTAAAATTGACATTTGGCAAAGTCATTCACCGAAACAATAACCCATTAAGTCGTATGAGTGATAAAGCGTCCACACACTCAAGTCATGAGTGATGAGTGAGAGACAGCGCGATTGGTAAGACAACACTTTCTCCAAGTGTTGGGAGGAGGTCTAGAGGTCAAACCCTGTTGGGTCTCCGGGATGAATTGTAATGGCTGCTTGAGCTAGACTGGATACAGTGATTGTAAATGATTTATATCTCTAAATCATAACATGATCTCATAAAATTAAGAACATTTCCAAAAGGTAATGATAAAGCTTGTGATATGCTTCCTAGTGCACATGGTATATGATGAATTTTAAAATGGTAATGTTCATTAGTTTTAGGATAGGAGATGAGCATTTAATTGCAATAATTACATATATAGAAAAAAGTTGTCAAATCCAATTAATACTATAGCTCATATCAAACTCTCCATTTATAAAAAAATATTAAAAATACCAACTATCAACATCCATGAAAGCTTAGAGCACATGAAAGCTTAGAGCTTGACCCATTTAAAAGAAAACTTAAGTGTTTACAAGCCAAGGAAAATCAAAAGCCAATATTAAACACTTAATCTACAATATAAACATAATCAGGAAGTAAAAAATCCGAATGTAATGAGCAATGAGAATTGTGAAATTATCCTTGTGACTAAATCAATAGTTTAAATCATATAGAAAATAAAAAACATCATATAACACAATAGGAAATTGAAATTATTTTGAATTCAAAAGATCGAATGTACGGTTAATTGAAACAAGGGATCAAAACATGTAAGAAGTTTCACTGCCAAACCTTGATACTCACAAAAGATCATTATAAATTCAATCATTTCAAAAGAAAATCTCAAAAAATTAAGGGGCCCAAATTTTCTTATTAATCATTAAACACAAATTTGGGAGGTTGTTGTACGCGACAACAATTGGCGACACATGGGGAAGAAAAAATTATCTCTAGTTTAAAATGATAGGATTAGATTTACCAAAGGTTGAAATGAAATCTTTTCAACAATTTCTTGCACACTAAACCATTCTCAAAGGTCCCACATAACACATATTCGAAGTAAAATAAGCTTTTAGAGATGAAAGGATTTGAATTCCTAATTCCAAGACAGTGAATCCAAATGAAGGGAAAATTCATTAACTTTTAATTACACTTCTACTTTTGGACAAAAAAAAATATCTACCAGGTAATTAAAGATCAGTATGCATCTGTTTAAAAATTACCTCTTTACCGGTCATTGCTTCGTTGCTAGCAGGCCTGTTCAATACCCCGACGGAGTTGTATTGGTACCATGTGTGAATTTACCCGCTTCCAGCGAGCTTGTTCAGTACCCCGACGGGTTTACACACATTTCCCACACAAATGTGCTTTCAATTCTCTAATGACACCTTTTTGATTAATTTATTTGGAAAATTGCTTTTATCAATTAGGTGAAGAGAGTGGGTTGGTACAAGAGGCTTTTTACTTGAAGGATTGGATGTGATACCTGTTGAGTTTGACCCCACTATTTTCTCTTTATCTACCAGAGTAGAGGATTTAATTGTCAGGGGGATGGAAGGGATTCAAAGTAAAGAATGTCGACAATTCTTTCTTTTTTTTTCAAATATAAACTTATAATGCTTGAAACGTACATTAATGTTCCCCATGAATAACGGTAAATGTATAAGAAAAGTGAAAACTTGGTATTGATGACTTTTAAATAAATGAAATCCTATTAAAGGATAGAGAAAAAATTTCCTCGTGTAAAGCAATTGTTGTTGCGTATGAAGAATTCCCCTGTTGGCACAGGAGCAGACCCAGGGTTCAACGCTCAAGAGTGCACCAACAAAGCCCTAACTACCAGCCCTTTCGGCAACACCTGTGAAGCAGATGAAGTCTCACCCAAGGTAGAGGCAGGGGTGGTTGCAAGACTCAGGTGTCTGCAACCTTGGTTGGGACACAGATATGTGATTATATCCTTTATAGAGCACCTAACATTGTTCATTCATCACTATTCACCCTGATTGTACTTCGCAGATAAGACAGAACGTTGCAGTACTTGCTCAGATATAAGATATTTTAGTGCTTAGCAACAACAAAACATATTATATCCTGTAGATCAACACTAAGCATCCCCATACACATCAGATATACTATTCATATACATCTAGTAAATCACAAAGCTTAAGTAAATCTATCTAATCATGACAGAGCACTTAGCAAGATAATGAAAACATAAGGAAGCAATAGCACAAAGCATGACACATAGGTTTACGTGGTTCACCCCCACCCTGGGGCTATGTCCACAAAGTCTTCTTCTTCTTTATTAGCTTTGATCAATCTGATTACAGAACAGAGCTCAACTTGTACTCCGCATAGGATAGGAGATCTGCGCACACCTCGTCAAATCCTCCTTCCCCAAGTAGATCTATCACAGAGCCTTCTTACAATTCGTGCACTCAACACTTATAGCACTTGCACTCAGGTTTGCAAGCCTTTTACAATTATGCACAAAGCATTTACATTCGATCACACAGATCTAACTACTAGCACTAAGCCACCAACTCTTCCTACATTGCCTAACTACTTATTTATACTTTACAACATAGGCCTAAAACATGGGTAAACCCATGGTTCGACATCCCTTTCCCATTACATTAACCCAAAACCCTAAAAGGGCCCCAAACGTGGGTCGAGATCCCGTGATCTCTGCTTCACCTAACACTCCATCTTTGAAAGGGTGTCGATGTCCAAAAACGGTCAAATATGACCAAGTGTTCCTCAAAACTTGGTCAAGGGCCAACAGGCCCCCAACACTCACATGTGACTCATCTCGAGTCACTCTGGTCTGATCTGCTCCGCTTCGAATGTCTCGAGCTTGGCCCAAGTTACTTCGACCTACTGCAGTGCGACAACCTCTTTCTCAGTGAACTCCTGGATCACTGCATCATTTATTGGTGCCTCCATGCACTATTTTGTAGTGATGACAACCTATTCAAGATCAACTTCCTAGCTCTCAACTTCAGTGAATAGTTGGCATGCTTTCTATTGGAGTGGTTGAATTTGTTGAGAGACTTCCATCACTTTATTTTGCAGCATGTGTACCTGTTGTTGGGCGGTGCATTGCTCTGGAAATCGCTTCATTCTCTCGACTGGGGTCAAGGCCTTCAGTTGGGCCTGTAGCATATCTGCATGCTTCTTTGCTTCTTGGAGTTGTGCTTCTAATGTATGTAATTTTGGGTTCTCTATGAGGTTCTCATAAGTATGGGCGCTTCTAGCGCTCAGCTGCTTACATTCCAAAGACAAGGTTTTTAATCTGCCAACTGCGCTGCGGGAAGTTGCCTCTCTTAAGTCTCTTACTTGTTGTGGAGTCTTGGGCATGGTACGAAGTTCCAGATCTGCGATGCACTATTGAAGTTGTTGGATTACTTCTTCAAGTTGTGCCATCTGCCGTGGGACATGTTCTTCAATTTTCACTTCAATGACCGTCACAGAGCGAAGTGCTTTGTGAACTCTTTCCTGTACTTCAAGTTGCTCTGCTAGCAACTGGTCCTTGCTCTACCGTAACTGTGCTTTTTCCTCCTCCCACTTCGCTTCTAGGGAAATATTTTCCTATTTTTCCTTCCTCTGTTGTACTCTAAGTGCGCTCTATACCTGTGCCAAATCCTGGGTGGCTTGTGTTGTGTCTTCTTGAGCTCGTCGAAAGCATGCTTCAACTTTCTCGGTGATCTGGCGTAATTGGGCTGGCCCATCAGTTGTTCCTGTCGTTTCAATTGTCAAGGGCGTCGTAGAAACTGCTTTGCTGGACTGGAGTGCTTGCTGCACTTCTTGAAGTTCACCCTTGATCCAGTTGAATACCTCCTCCTGCTTCACTTCTTTCTTTTCTGCGATCTCTAGTGAGGTATCATTCCGCGCAACAATCAAGAAGTCGAAGTCATCCTATGTAAGGGTAGTCTTAAACATAGTTTGGGTGGCCTTAGCTTTCTTTTGTGACGAGGGATTTGGTGGGGTAATATTCCTTTTCTTGGAGGGATCCTCCTCCTCTCTAGGTGGAGTAACCTCTCCTTTGTTTTGCTCAACTTCTGTGCCACCTAGTTCTTCATCATCACCTCCCTTCGCAGGTGAGATTGAAGTAGTCTTCGTGGATGTGCTATTGATATATTGAACTTCCACATCCTTAATAGTCTTGCGTGGTTCAGGTATATCCTTCATAGCTTCAGGTCTATCCACATCAGACATATTTGCGGGGTCCGCTGGAACAAGGAGGTCCACTGACCATTCCTTGGTAATCTGCTCTAAATCTTCTTCTGTCAACTTATAGTACGACTGGAGTTGTTTTTTGTGCTCATCCACATGCGTTGTGATATAGGTGAAGTGGCGGTCTATGTTGAATTTGATAAAAGGCCTAAACCTATGAAGTGTGTTTGGTGTGATGCGCGATGTAGACTGGATTGCATTCTTCAATTGATTGTAATAAGCATGGAAGACGGCATTGGACTGCCACTACTTGTTCATGTCGCTGGAGTACCACAACGTACATAACTTCGTGGCCAGTGGTTCAAAGGGTTCAATCTCCAGAAAAGTGGCACCTTCTGGTAGCTCCCAAGAGATGAAAGCGATAAGTATGAGCAACCAACTAAAGTGGAACTCATACCCTTGGTCTTGCACTTGTCTGCAGTCAAGCTCTAGCTGATTTATAAGATACTTTTCCCATTTCATTTGTAGTCCCTCCACGCACTTCCCTGCGAGGTCAACTACAAATCCAATCACCTATGTGGGTCTATTTTTGTGGACTAACTTCCCCGCGATCAACTGGCAACCAAGGCGCACTGTTGCATTCTCAATGGAGGCTACCTTGTAACCTCGCGTGCCCTTCTCCAGATCGCCATATTTGTCTTTTATTCACTAGGCGAGTGCACGGTCTGCGGTCTTTCCAGGGTAAAACTTGTGCGGGTCAAGGCCCTGCATGCTTAGCCCTGTGATCCGATTGATCAAAATTGGATCCACAATGATGTGGCGATCCAACCATAAGTATCCTCTGTGGTAGCAGGACAACAATAATCTGACGCATGCATTCACTTCCTAATGCCTCCCAAAATGTGGAATCTTCATTACATTGAGGAGGGTTGACTGCGCGAGGTTATGGGTCCATTGCTGAGGTACAATCTTTGGGTTTTTTCCTTTTGTGATAGTTAAGTACTTGTGCGGGGCTAGCATACTGTAAACCTTGCGATCTCCAAGGTTAAAATCACTAAATTTCAGCGTTGTGAGCTTATCCTGGTCAACATGAACTGTGTGCACCCCTTTCGGGAGGTACACAGTGACCACATCATAGTCGAAGTCTATGGGTACAATGTCTCGATTCGCTGTGCCTCTTAGTGGTGGGATATACTTAGGCAAGATACTTGGGATCATATTCACAGTGGCGAAGTCATTTCCGAGCTTAGATCATCTTTTCGAAGGCAGTCGGGATGGTCCTGCTCGAGTAGTGGAGGGGGAAGCTGGCAGTGCTCTCGAGGACGATGCCTATACACCTGTAGACATTCCTCGCTCCAACATGACTCTCTCAGTCATTAAGTTAATTAGAACTTCTTCAACGATTTTCTCAGCAGCGCTGAGCTCATCCAACATACAAGCCTAGGTCAGCTAGCTTAGGTGCAAAAGGAATTCAGAGACTATAGTGAATAGTATGAGAACAAGGCAATGATCTCAAGGTGAGTTAATCTCAGGTTTCATGCTCAAATTCTCACTTAGTGAAAAGTATTCTCGGTGCGTGGTGCGATGGACTAAGTAGGGAAACTTAGTAGTGGTTTGCTGACAATGGTTATGATCCTTCATTAACTCTTGTTCTACCCGTTATGGTGCATTTCAACAGTTGCATGACAAACGTTTATTTCTTTTTTGCCCGTTCGGAGCGGAAGTCGAACAGACATATTGGTTCCAACAACTATATTGCTTCATCATGGCGAAGTACTCTAGGTCTTTGTTATGATATCTTGGTGAAGTTCCAATTCTGCAATTTTTCTGTTTGCGAAGTGTCCTCTAGTACCTCTTGTAACCTTACAATATTATCCCTTTTCTTTCTTAACTTTACAGCCTTCTTCCCAGTGAGATTTGTCTCAGTAATGCTTTTACCATTCTGATGCTTATCTTCTGTGGTTTTAGTTACTTCGCGTTGTTGAAAGTCTTTCCTAGGGTTCCTTGATAATACTTCTGATGTATCAAAAATAGGTAACTCAATCTTCTGCGGATCCTCTAGTGTTCTCTTAGCCTCGACATCGAAGTTGATAGTATTAAATATCAGTGATTTGCTCTTCTGTTCTTCAATCAAGTGCGTGATCCTTGTGGTCATAAAGTATTTTAACTCTTGCTTCTTCTGCTCCAAAACTTCTTCTTCCTCTTTTCGTCTGGCTTGTTCTCTATCAATCCAAGGTTTTCCTATGAGCATGGTAAATGGGGCATTGTCTTCAACAAATTTAATGATCTCAAGGTCTTTCTCTGTCGAAGTTCCATTGACAGTCATAGGTATTCGGGCGAGCCTTCCACATAGGTTTACTATCTTTCCTCTAAATAAACTTGTTCCTCCTAGGGAAGGGGTCAAGGCAGGCTTCCCTATAGCTTCCCAAGTTTTTTCTGGCATAATGTTCACTTGTGTTTCTTCATCAAGAATACAATCAATGTCGAAGTCCCCTATTCTTTCTTTGACTTTCTCCTTTTCTTTGAAGATCTCGGATAGCCTAACATGTCGGTGATCATGCAAGGTGTCTTTCATATGTAGCAATATCTTTTCTGATTCCTTCTGAGTTTCTACTATTTATGGATCTGTCTTAGGGTTTTCTTCATTCAGGTTCATTCTTTCAAGCTTGGCAATCATTCTAGGGCAATCCAACACTTCATGGTCCAAATCTTTGCAACATAGACAACTAGGTCTTTCACTAGGGCATTCCTTAGCAAGATGTCTCGGTCTTCTACAACTGTAACAGAGGGTTAACCCTCTCTTTCGTTTAAATGTTCCCCAACTTCTTATGTACTGCGCACTAGGATCATGGTAGATAGCCTGGAAAAAACTCTTTCTAGGATCCTGCATCCACTTGTTAGTCCAAACGTTCTTTCTATGCATAGGTATAACATATCTATCATTATACTTATCAAATCTATCCATATCAAACTTTCTTTCATCTATTAATGCCCTAGTTTTGAAGCTAGGACAGAATCTATCAAGCATACCTAGATCCATGCTTTAGAAACAAAAAATTTCACTTATCTTACTTCTACAGAGCACAAGCTTTCAAATCCAAAAACTTTTGACTATTCTTACCTTTATTAGAGCACAGAGCTTACAGATCTTACCTCTTTTCTGCAGATCTGACTTCTTTATTTCAAAAATATCCACTTTTACTTTTCTTAGAGCACAGAGCATTTAGATCTCACTTCTTTTCTTCAGATATGATCTTCCTTTCTTTAGATCTGACCTTATTCCTGACACAATGCTTCACAGGTCGAGTAAAAATCTACGCACTAGGGCAACAGATCTATGCATAGAGATTTCTTTTGCACAAAGTTTCTTCTTTCTTAGTTCCTAGCAATCACAGTTTTGGTCCCGAAAACGGAACCATTTGTTGGCACAGGAGCAGACCCAGGGTTCAACGCTCAAGAGCACACCAACAAAGCCCTAACTACCGACCCTTTTGGCAACACCCGTGAAGCATATGAAGTCTCACCTGAGGTAGAGGTAGGGGTGGTTGCAAGACTCAGGTGTCTGCAACCTTAGCTGGGACACAGATCTGTGATTATATCCTTTATAGAGCACTTAACATTGTTCATTCATCACTATTCACTCTTATTGTACTTCGCAGATAATATAGAACGTCCTAGTACTTGCTTAGATATAAGATATTTAAGTTCTTAACAACAACAAAACATATTAGATCCTGTAGATCAGCACTAAGCATCCTCATACACATCAGATATACTATTCATATACATCTAGTAAATCACAAAGCTTAAGTAAATCTATCTAATCATGGAAAATCACTTAGCAAGATAATGAAAACATAAGAAAGCAACAACATAAAGCATGACACATAGGTTTATGTGGTTCACCCCCACCCTGGGGCTACGTCCACAAAGTCTTCTTCTTCTTTATTAGCTTTGATCAATCTGATTATAGCACAGAGCTCATCTTGTACTCCGCATAGGACAGGAGATCTGCGCGCACCTCACCAGATCCTCCATCCCCAAGTAGATCTAGCACAGAGCCATCTTACAATCCGTGCACTCAGCACTTACAACACTTGCACTCAGGTTTGCAAGCCTTTTACAATCATGCACAGAGCATTTACATTCGATCACACAGATCTAACTACTAGCACTAAGTCGTCGACTCTTCCTACATTGCCTAGCTACTTATTTATACTTTACAACATAGGCCTAAAACATGGGTAAACCCATGGGCCGACATCCCTTTCCCATTACATTGACCCAAAACCCTAAAAGGGCCCCAAAAGTGGGCCGAGATCCCGTGATCTCTGCTTCTCCTGGCGCTCCATCTTTGACAGGGTGTCGATGTCCAAAAATGGTCAAATATGACCAAGTGTTCCTCAAAACTTGGTCAAGGGCCAACATCCCCCATATCATAAAATCTAATCAAAATTAAAACAACAAAAAAACAGAAAACTTCAATCATTGCAAATAAAAAAGAAAAGGCAAATCCAAAGAAAAGAAAAAATTGAAAATAAACTTCAACAAGACAACTTATGAACACATATCTCAACAAAAGAGTGAAAATAAGAAAATCAAGTTTTTTTTTTATCTTAAGTTGAGATCTTAACAAATTATGTCTTGCAAAGTTGAAATTGATTGTTTTTTTTTATTCAAACCAAAAATTCAAAAATCTCATCTACAATAATGATTAAAAAGAATGAAGTTAAATCAGATTAGATGAAAACAACATAAAGGTTGAGAGACTTCCTGATTTATCTTAATTGCAATTTGATCTGCATCATTGTTTCTTTTCCTAACTTCAGAAACATGTGGATCATAGAGAGTGCATTTTTAGTAAGCAGGAGTGCTAGATTTTCTTGAAAATTTCTAAAGACCTGCAAAAACAGAGTTTAGATCAATAAACACAAAGGAAAAATAAAAAATGAAAATAGGTGTATGAGACTTACCATGAAGATGTAACTTCTTCTTATGATAAATATAAAAGCATGAAGAAGTTGAAGTTTATATATGCCCATGATCATCATTTTATTGAATCTGAACTTAAAAAGAAATAAAACTACGCTAACCTAATCCTATTCCTATTCTAAATTTATGAGGGAAATAAAAATGCACATATTCAAATTTCCAATGAAACCATTCAAATCATTTGATACCTACAAACATATGTACAAGATGAATTAGTAACCGGAACTTAATGAATAGTAGACAATTAAAGTAAGTTTTTTTATGTACATTTACTTTTAATAGAGACAAAAGAAGAAATTTATCAACAAGGAATTTCTTATGAAATGTATTTTCCAACCAATCTTCAATTCTATCATGAAAATTATTTTGGAATGGTTTGAATGGAATCATGATTGAAAAAGTATTATGTTGACCCTGTTGAGAAAAGTTAGTATTATTTACAATATGAAAATAATTTACATTACTATTTACAAACCTATGAACAAAAACTAAGGACTTACTCTCATGAGTTTCATTTTCACAAGTATCAACCCCTATAGTGTAATCAATATTAGAACTGGCATATACTTGTGTTAAAAATTCAAGATTATGAAAAGAAGTAAGAACTATAGTTATATCATAAGAATCAAATACAGGCGTGGAGTTTATTTATTTAAAATTAAAATCATTATATGAAGACTCAAGATGAGAATCAGTTGAAATATGATCAGTAAAAGGATATCCTACATCTTGGAATTTGCATTGATCATGAAGGTTGACAATACAAGGACCTGACATAACCACACCTAGGGGTGAAGTGCCTTACTATCCTCAACCTCTAGATCACTATAAAAAATGATTCTACATTCACAACTTGACTATTGATGCAAGAGCATCATTGGCAAGCGCGCATAGGTAGGACCACTCGACACGTGGGAGTTCTTCCAGAGATTCAACATTGGCAGTTGCTGCCGATTTTGAAATCTTCCTTAACTCAGTGCCAAAATTTACCTTTAGAGGCACGCTTGAACCAATGCTGAAACTTACCCTTTGAGGCATGTTTTGAAAATCGCAAGTGGAGCAGGAGTTTCCATTACGGTTCTGGATTGAGACTGGTTTAAGATAGCTAGTAGATCAAGTTTTAGAGTAGATAAGTAGGCAAGGGAAACCCTAAAAAAATCCCTCTGAGTTAAATAGAGTTTTGGTACGCCCAAATAGGGTTAGCTGCAATACAAAGGGAAGTAGTTGTAAGAGAATTGCAAGTTAGCAGAAGTTTTGAAGCTTTCAATCTATTGTAATTTGAATGTGTTTGTAGCCATTTTGGCACTTGTGAATATAACAGAGGGAAATTTGAATCCACTGCATGGTGTGTGAACAATGCTTGCAATTTCCTATCATTTCTGTTTTTATGAGCGAGTGAGTGAATCTCCATAGGAGAGAATGGAATTGTGAATGTTAGTTTTTTTTTTAGTTTCAATTGTTTCTCTTCATTTGAAGCTTTGCAATGTGTGCATTGAGCCAGAGGAGGATGCCAGGAGATTGGGAGGATTTTCTTTGTAATAAATCCCTTGGATATTAGTTATTGAGATCCCTTAGATACAAGGAGTGCGTGGGAAATCGAAGTTTGCACCAGGAAAAAATCAAGAGGAATAACACTTCAAATAAGTGTTATCGAGGTCCAAGAACCCCATTTCCTAGGAGGAGCGAAGGTCGACACCTTCAGGGACTTAGAAAATATTCTAAGTCTGAGAGACTAAAAGCTAGGGAGGAAGAACATTGTCAATCGTTGGATCACTGTGGAGAATCAACAATTGTCTGATTTGAGACAAGTGCACAAGCCTTAACATTGTGG
>JASDQU010010714.1:96488-111963 GCA_032191745.1 Picea mariana
CAGAGGTCCTTGCTCTTCAAAACCCTAAATCAAGAAATCGCAATTCGACCTGAACCGCCGCATAAGGAGGTTGTGAGTCATTGATCAAGGAGGGACAGGTGTCAACCGATCACTCGTTTCAGGAATCATCTGATAAGGGAGCACAGGGTGTAAGGCTTCGAAAACCTAAAGTCTGAAATGATGATTCAACCACAACCGTCGATTAGGGAGAGTAGCGAGAATCGTTGATCTATGGCGATGAGGCATTTCACGATTCTGACAATCGGGAGTGCGAAGGAATAGCAGTTGGGACCCTCGATCCGTGAAATCCTGATAAGATCAGGGCTGTCATATCTTTAGAGGCTTAGAGTCGTTGATCTACACCGAGAGAGTACATCATGATTTCAGTGACCGGGAGGGGGAGCGAATGAACTTTGTGAAGTGTGAAGTTGTGAAATGTCGAAGTGATCGCAGATGTCAGCCAAGGGGAGATCTGGGTCGTAGATCTTGCGCCATTGTGATTTTAGTGTTCGTAAGATTGGAGGAGTCAGACGCCTTGCATAGCAGAGTCTCGAATTTGCGAATCATGATGCTCTTTTGTAATAAGGCCAGTGGTCACGGGTGTGTGGTCATACGAGCAAGGGAAGGGGGGGAGCTAACCTTCGTTATCCCTCATCGGGGTTCGAGACTTGGAGGAGCCTGGGGAATTGCTTCTTTGGAAACCCCGAAGTCACGAAATGCGACGCACATTTGGGCTAAGTCTGTGGTCATGCCTACGGTCGCGTGGAGAGGATACTCATGCATAATGCTAGTTTGTACAGGTAAAACACAGACAAGGGCCCGTGGATTTGGTGTTAAAGGTTCCAGTTTGGAACCTGGTTAGCTATTTCAGCTCTAGAGTCAAAGATCCTGACCGGTAGGTTGCACAACCCTTAGGAGAGATAGGGGGCCTGCATCAGGTGGTATTAGAGCTGATTATTCTTCATTTGTAGACTTCAAGAGAAAGAGGAACATAAAGAGAAATTGGAGTTGTACTCTGTGTGTGTGGCAAGCAGTCAATACAATGTCGCCAAGAAGACGAGGAGAGGCACCTTTAGCCAACCGTGTTGTAGAGAGGGAGATGTGAGAACTTCGCACCAGATTGGAAACAATGGAAGCAACGTAGAGAAGATCACTTGACGTTGGGGACGTCAATGATGTAGAAAGTGAAGAGGTTGAGGTTGAAGAAGCTGCAGGAGAAGAGGTTGCATAAGAATGTTTGTTGAGAGCAGTTTCTAGGTTGGGAGGAAGAGCTAAGTTAGAGGTTCCCATGTATGAGGGAAATCTAGATTCTGAAGAACTGTTGGATTGGATAAGATCCATGGACAAACACTTTGACTATGAAGATGTCGATGAGGAGAAGAAGGTGAAGCAGGAAGTCACCAGGATAAAAGGGCATTCAGAACTGTGGTGGGACGAACTGCGAGATGAGAGGAGAAGTAAAGGAAAACAGAGGATAAATATTTGGGACAGAATGGTAGCCAAGATGAAGGCTAATTTCATACCCAAGGACTATCAAATCAACCTGTTCAGGAAGCTACAAAACCTGAGACAGAAAGGGATGACAGTTAAGGAGTACATCGAGGAGTTCTACCGGCTGAACATCAGAACTGGACAAAGGGAGAGAGATGAAGAAAGAGTCACCAGATATATAAATGGCTTGAGATATGAAATCCAGGATGAAATCAACATGATGTTAGTCAGAACCATGGAGGATGCTTTTCAGTTTGCGTTGAAAGTAGAGGAGAAGTTGGCCAGAAAGAAAAACTAGTGAGGAAGAGGTAAGAGTCTAGCTCCAACCAAAAACAAGGGAGTTACCCATGACAGAGCGCACAAGTCTAAGGATGAGGGTGAGAAACCACACAATCACTCAGAACGAGGAGAAAGTTCCCAAGGAAGATAGGATGGTGGAAGGAACTCTTATAGAGGAAGAGGCAGAGGAGGAGTAAGGTGTTATACCTGTGGAAAGATAGGACACATGTCTTGGGACTGTCTCGAGAAGAAGAAGGAAGGAGGAGAAGCTCACATTTCAGAAGCACAACGAAGAGATGTTGAAGCAGAAGGAGCAAAGGATGGAGGATCCCTGATGTTGAGAAAAAATCTTTTAAAACTAGAGGCAGAAATTGAAAATCCAATGCAGAGGAATAGTCTCTCCAGGACAGCTTGCAAGACTAAGGAAAAAGTATGCAAGGTGATCATTGATAGTGGGAGCACTGACAACCTAGTATACACAGAGATGGTGGACAAATTGGAGCTGAAGACAACTGCACATCCAAAGCCATACAAGGTCTCATGGTTGTAAAAAGGACACCAGGTAATGATTATTAAACATTGCCTGGTTGAGATTAAAATAGGAGGTTATAAAGATGAAATCCTATGTGATGTAATTCCCATGGACGTATGCCATATTCTGTTGGGAAGACCGTGGTAGTTTGACAGAAAATTCATTCATGATGGGAGTAAAAATACATATACATTGGACAAGAATGGTAGAACACATATGTTGTTGCCAATAGAGGAGAAAAGAGTGAAAGAAGAAGCCAATGCCAACATGTTTCTCATGAGTGGGAAATAAATCTTGAAAGAAGTCAAGGATGAACAAGAGATGCAATTTGTTGTGGTAAGGAAACCCAAAGTTATCCTTACAAGTACATAAATGGATGATTTGCCTGAGGAATTTCAAGAACTATTGGATAATTTCACTGATATAGTGGTGGACAAGTTGCCAAACTCATTGCCACCCATTAGGAGTATCAATCATCATATCGACTTGATATGAGGAGAAAGTGTTCCAAACAAAGCAGTGTATAGATTAACACCTTGAGAGAATGAGGAGGTGAAGAACCAAGTCCAATATTTGTTGGATAAGAGTTTGGTCAGAGAGAGTTTGAGCCCATGTGCAGTACCAATTGTGTTGAGCCCAAAGAAAGATATAGGATGGAGAATGTGCACAGACTCGAGGGCCATCAACAAGATCACCATCAAGTACAAATTTCTTTTACCGAGAATGGATGATTTAATGGATTCCTTAAGTGGAGCAAATTTCTTTTCTATGATAGATCTGAAAAGTGGATATCACCAGATCAGGATGAGAGAAGGTGATGAATGAAAAACAACCTTTAAGACAAACGAAGGTCTATATGAGTGGCTGGTTATGTCATTTGGCTTAACGAATGCCCTGAGCACTTTTATGAGGTTGATGAATAAAATTATGAAAGATTTCATTGGGAAATTCATGGTTGTATATCTGGATGATATATTGATCTTTAGCAAGACTAGAGAGGAGCATTTGAGACACCTAACGTTAGTGATGAGGAGGCTACAACAGGAGAAGCTGCTGATAAATCTGAAGAAGTCCTCTTTCATGAAAACAAAACTCATTTATTTGGGTTTTGTGATCTCTTCGAATGAACTAAAGATGGATCCAAAGAAGGTGAAAGCGATCAGAGAATGGTCATCACCAAGGAGCATGTTCGAGGTAAGGAGATTTCATGGATTGGAGAGTTTCTATAACAAGTTCATTAGAGACTTCAGTGGGATTTGTGCACCAATGATTGATATAGTCAAGAAAAGGTACAAGTCATTCAAATGGACAGAGGAGGCCGAAAGGAGCTTCAATATACTGAAGGAGAAGATAACAGAACAACCAATTTTGGTCTTGCCAAATTTTGAAAAGACATTTCAAGTAAGATGTGATGCAAGTGGATTTGCAATAGGAGTAGTTTTGAGTCAGGATAACAGAACTATTGCCTATTTTAGGGAAAAGCTAAATGAGACTAAGAGAAAATACTCCATGTATGACAAGGAGTTTTATGACATAATTCAAGCCTTGAAAAAATGGAGGCATTATCTTGTCCCGCAAGAATTTGTCTAGTATAGCGATAACCAATCTCTACAATTCATAACCAGACAAGAAAAATTGAATCAGAGGCATGTGAAATGGGTTGAATTTATGAAAAATTTTACTTTTGTTATAAAACATATTGTTGGGAACGCTAACAAGGTTGTTGATGCATTAAGCAAGAGATGTTTAATTCTGCAGGAATTCCAAGTGAAGACCTTGGGGTTTGAACACCTTAAGGATATGTATTGTGATGATATAGACTTCAAGGAGGCATATGAAGCATGTACAAACCCTGTGCTGAGAGATAGAAGTCAGTGGATAGAGCACATGGTTCAGAAAGGATTGTTGTTCAGAAGAAATCAGTTGTGCATACCAAGATGCTCAATGAGGGACAATCTTCTGAAGGAGAAGCATAGTGGAGGATTGGCTGGACATTTCGGCCATGATAAAACATTTGCACAGTTGAGAAGCTCATACTATTGGCCAGGTATGAGAACAGAGGTGATATATTTTGTGAACAAATGTAGAATCTGCCAACATGCAAAGGGGAAAAGATAGAACAATGGATTGTATCAACCATTGCCAATACAAGAGAGGCCTTGGGATGCAATAAGCATGGATTTTGTGTTGGGATTGCCAAGAACACAAAGGGGATTTGATTCCATATTTGTGGTAGTGGACAGGTTTTCAAATATGATACATTTCATCCCATGCCAGAAGACCAGTGATGCAATGCATGTTGCAAATCTGTTTTTCAAGGAAGTTGTGAGACTTCACAACCTACCCAGGAGCATTGTCTCGGACAGAGACACAGAATTTGTTGGTCACTTTTGGAGGATGTTGTAATTTGAATGTGTTTGTATCCATTTTGGCACTTGTGAATATTATAGAGGGAAATTTGACTCAACTGCATGGTGTGTGAATAATGCTCGCAATTTCCTGTCATTTTTGTTTTTATGAGCAAGTGAGTGAATCTCCATAGGAGAGAATGGAATTGTGAATGTTAGTTTTTTTTTTAGTTTCAATTGTTTCTCTTCGTTTGAAGCTCTGCAACGTGCGCATTGAGCTAGAGGAGGACTCCAGGAGATTGGGAGAAATTTCTTTGTAAGAAATCCCTTGGATCTGAGTTATCGAGATCCCTTAGACGCAAGGATTGCGCGGGAAATCCAAGTCTGCACCAGGAAAAAATCAGGAGGAATAACACTTCAGATAAGTGTTATTGAGGTCCAAGAACCCCATTTCCCAGGAGGAGCGAAGGTCGACACCTTTGGGGATTTAGAAAATCTTCTAAGTCTGAGAGACTAAAGGCTCGGGAGGAAGAACGTTGTCGATCGTTGGATCACTGTGGAGAATTAATAGTCGTCTGATTCGAGACAAGTGCACAAGCCTTAACATTGTGCATGTCCAGGAGGGATAGGATTCATCGATCCCAAGAAGTTCAAGACCGTTGGTCCATTTCATGATATCGGATATCGCGAGTTGGGAGGACAGAGGTCCTTGCTCTTCAAAACCCCAAATCATGAAATCGTGATTCGACCTAAACCACCGAATAAGGAGGTTGTGAGTCATTGATCAAGGAGGGACAGGTGTCAACCGATCACTCATTTCGGGAATCGACCAACAAGGGAGCACAAGGTGTAAGGCTTTGAAAACCCAAAGTCCGAAACGACAATTCGACCATAGTCGTCGATCAGGGAGAGGATAAAGAATCGTTGATCTATGGCGATGAGGTATTTCACAATTCCGACAATCGAGAGTACAAAGGAATAACAGTCGGGACCCTCGATCCATGAAATCCTGACAAGGCCAGGATCGTCAGATCTTTCGAGGCTTAGAGTCGTTGATCTGCACCGAGGGAGTACATCGTGATTTTGACGACTAGGTGGGGGAGCGAATGAACTTTGTGAAGTGAAAAGTCTCAAAAAGAGAAATGCCAAAGTGATCACATCCTTCGGCCAAGGGGATATTTGGGCCGTAGATCTTGCACCATCGCGATTTTAGTGTTCATAAGATCGGAGGAGTCAGACACCTCGCATAGTAGAGTCCCGAATTTGTGAATCGCAATGTGCTTTTGTGATAAGGTCGGTGGTCACGGGTGTGTGGTCATACGAGTAGAGGAAGGGGGGGATATAACCTCCGTTATCCCTCATCGGGGTTCGGGACTTGGAGGAGCCTAGGGAATCGTTGCTTTGGAAACCCCGAAGTCGCAAAATGCGACGCACATTTGGGTTAAGTCCGTGGTTGTGCCTGCGGTAACATGGAGAGGGGACTCGTGCATAGTGCTGGTTTGTGCGAGAAAAACACAGACAAGGGCCTGTGGTTTTGGTGTTAAAGGTTCTAGTTCAGAACCTAGTTAGCTATTTCAGCTCTAGAGTCAAAGATCTTGACCAACAGGTCGCGCAGCCCTTAAGAGAGATAGGGGATCTGCATCAACTATTTTCCTTTAAATCAAAACCATAAACATAATATGATGAACATGTATGAAAATTATCGGAAAAATGATCATTTAATGACT
Organism: Picea mariana; assembly: GCA_032191745.1. NCBI lineage: Eukaryota > Viridiplantae > Streptophyta > Pinopsida > Pinales > Pinaceae > Picea > Picea mariana. The sequence continues at coordinate 102,866 of JASDQU010010714.1, forward strand.
CTTTACTATGATAATCATGATTAAAATCTATTTGACTTAAGACAATCCTTTTATTTTGTAAAGTGTCATTTAAATGAAGAGGAACTCTTAAATGATTATCAAACAAATTTTTGTCGGCAAAAATATCAGTGTATACTGAAAAATGACTATTGTAATAAATAAAAAATATATGTCTCTATGTTCTTGGAATGATCATTATCATTAAAAAATTGTTCTTGAGTTTTTAATATCATTTCTCCATCATTTTCTTCAGGAGAAATATTACTTTCAGGTAAGGGATTAATTTGGTTGGGTAAATATTTCCCTTCTTGAAAATGATTATCAAGATGTTGTGAAATGTAAGGCTCAGAATTACTAATAATGATATTAGAAATACCAATTAAATTACTCCTAATGAAACAATTGTCATCATTATGACAAACAACAATTGTGTTGGGATTTGAAACATTTTCAGGATAAATTATGATTTCACTAGATAAATTTGTGTTTTCTTGAAATTGTTCCTTAATATTTTTTGAATTGGTTGTTACAACAGGTTCAGTTATGTCATAAGAAGTAACTATTGTCATCAATAGTAGAAAATACACTAAGAAAAGATAAATTTTCTAATTCATTATGATTAATACAAGGAAGTGAAAGAATGTGTTTAAACCATGCTATGAATTTGAAATATGAAGGTAAATCATCAGAATTAAATTGAAGGCGGATCAATTTGAATCTAAGGAAATTTTCATAGGACTCACCTTCAATTCTATACAAGTTCTTAAGTTTGAGACAAACCTGATCACGGTCATATTCTTGAAATCTACGTAGGAATATTCGAGAAAACTCATCCCAACTATCCACATAAGCAAACAACAATGATCTACACCAGTGTTTGGCTTGGCCTGTTAAGGTGAGAGTGAAAATATTGCACATAACATTTTCATCAATATTAAAATTTCTACAATTTAAAATAAATTGATGAACATGATCAAAAGTAGAAAAATTTAACTCACCATTGAACTTTACCTTTGACAAGTGCTTAACTACCTTTGTTGGAGTGCTATATGCTCGACCAGAAATGCAAATCCATATGGGAAGTTCATAAGGAGCCATTAAAAAGAATAATAATATTAAAACAAACAACTCAAACAAAAATCAAATTATTATGCGCACTCATCGGTGGCCCTCCTTCTAGCGCCAAAAATGTTGATGGCCAAAATTGACCATGTTCAACATTATAAGGAGATCACCCAAACATGGTCCCAATTAGAACCTTATCCATTGAAATGATGATTATGAATGGTTTTATGGGTCTCTAGTTACCCTTGTCCTAATAATAGCCTAAAATCAACCTAATCTAAGTTAATCTATATGTACAAAGATATATACACAGGGCCTTCTATTTGTTGATGTATGTTATCCCTTTCTTTGATCAACAAAAAAAAGAGAATGAAAAACCTCCTAACTCTTCTTGTTAACTTGTAATATTCTTGATTGCCATCAACAAGAAAAGATTTATTGAATTTACCCTCTCGCTACTAGCTTGCAAGAGAGCAACCCTTAGTCTAACATAAGGGCTCAGCCACGCCACGCTGGATTTTTCTCATGCAAAAGAAGACTTAATAAAAATGAAATTATAATATAGGATGCAAGCAACAAAGATAAATCTAATCTATCCTATCTTACCAGGAAAAGGATATACTTACTCCTAATCAAGAGCAAGAGTATCTAATATGAGAGGGAAGGACTGTGTTTGGATTCAGGATAAAGATTCAATCATAAATCTCAAATTAGTTTGAATATTTAAAAATGATTCAAGTACAAATGAAAATGAAACAATCATCACAAATAGTTATCATGACGACTCCATTCACATACCTAAAACCAACTATATATAATGAATCTAGTATGAAGTTTACATAAAGAAAAATAAATAGTTCTTTAGATTTAGTGTAATATAACACAAGACAGATTTGAAACACAATAATAAATAGTTATTTAGTCTCTACAAATCGATCTCAATGAATTCATTATTAGCTCTGATCTAAATCATATTTATCTTTGCAAAAGATAGCTTTAACAAAACATACACCAATAAAATAAATGTAATTAACAATAGTGTCAATAACACTTATAAAAATATCAATAGGAACATAATTTAAATCAAAACTAAATTAAGAACAAAAAGATAATAAAAAACTTATTGCTCGCACAATAGTGTATGAAAAAGGAAATTTATCATTATTTTGAAATTGCTCTGCCTTTATACAGTCTTCCACAGAAAGAAAAATACTACAATACAACAATATAATGTATGATGATTAAGGTTGGTTGTCATTGATGTCAACCCTTGAAGAAAGCCCCGTAGCACAAAGGTTGGGTAATGGACCCAAGATTGTTTGGTGTAAAGATGACTAGTTATTGTCTTTTCATGGTTGATAATAAGTAGAAATGGATGAACTCCAAAGTGGCCCCCTTATGGTGAAAGCCCTCACGGGAAGATGCTTTGCAGATTGAGTTATCCTAGAAGTATGGTTAGAGAACCCATGCTTATTTGTGGAATAATGAGATGATCGCCAGTGAATTTTTAAGTGAACCTATCCTATATGGATATTTCTTGTCATTCCATTTCCATTGGTATGTGGAACATCACATAACTCCTCACGGTTAGAGAGTTATGGCCATGAGAAGTTGGAGAACCCAAGTTTCGGTAATGGACCCAAGTTTGTTTCATAGATAACGGTATGAGTTTTGATATATTTTTAGGTAATACTATTCTATATGGATAGTAAATTTCATTCCATTTCTGGTGGTATGTGGAACGTCACATAACTTCTCACGGTTTGAGAGTTATGGCCTTACGAAGTTGGAGGACCCTTATATGTCATCTAGACGCCCCAAAAGGTCAAAGTAATCAAAGTGGTTTAAGAGATTTTAAAAGGTAAATAATAAAGTGAAGTGATGAGTGTACTATAATTCAAAGTGAATTCAAAATAAATTAATTCAATAATAAATTTAATGAACAAAGTAGAAGTGGGTTAACCCTAAAATAAGAAAAGTGGGCAAAGTGACCTAGAAGATGTTTTTAAGGAAGCTACTTGGAGAGTATTAATAAGAGGAAAGGCTCTCTCATTTAAGACACACTTGAGCATATTGAATACCTATAGATGTCTGAGGTAACCAAAGGATATATAAGCCGAATTTCTGAGGAAATTGAAGAAAAGAAGGCCGGAATTCAAGGAAGGATAAATTATTTTGATGATTCTTTCTAAGGTATGTTTTTTTTTTCAGGTCATCTCACCATTTTCGCAATAATTTTTTTCTAGAATGATTCAGACTGTGAAATTTCTATTCAATTGAAGAAATATATCCAAGTATCTGTGGTAAAAAATTCATCTTGTGGGTCATTTTATTTTTGGAGTTACACTATGTGGAAAATAGGGTTTGTGGCTAGTCCTGAAACTAGTCAAAAAAAGGTGTTTCAAGTAAAACCATTATAACTTCTTCATAACAGATCCAAATTCAGTAATACCAAATGTATTAGTTAGAGTATAGTGTTTAGTATTCTTTATAACAGTTTTATATCAATTCAACAAATATTCTATGTGGGGAAAGCTCTACAAGGTCGCTCCCTAGAATAAGCTAGAATTCAACAAGGTGTGCCATTTTTTCCATAACTCATTTTCTGAGAGGTTCCAAGTAGTGACACATGGAGGAATTGCATAAAACACACTGAAGAACATTGTGTATCAGTTTCAGATCTTTATTTATTACAGGTATGTGATCATATACACCAGTTCTATTACAGAGTTACAAATCATATTTGGATGATGAAATTGATGAGGGCTTTTGGTTGAGGTACAAGTTGGGTACATGTTTGAGACAAGTAGTGGATGAGTTGGCACATACATGAGGTGTATAGTTGATGATGTTGGTACATATTGATGAGTCATAGTTTATTAATACTTGACACATGATTGGTACATGGTACATGGTTGGTTGCACTTGTTTATGGTACAAATTGATTACATATTGTTTGGTACAAGTTGGTGCATGGTTGATGCACTTGTTTATGGTACATGTTCATTACAGGTTGAAGCATGGTTGATGCATGGTTCAGGTTTATTGGTACATGTTTATAGTGGTATATCTCACAGTAATAGTGTGACAGTGGTTCCATCATTCTACTTTTACTTCAGGGTGATTGGATGGGGCAAGGATAGATGGTTGTAGCCACCTTCCGGTTGTAGCCGAAGAACATAGGGGGTTGTAGCCTCATTTTGGTTGTAGCTAGAGAATTGGGGAGTTGGAGCTTCCCTCAGATTGTAGCCTGAGAAACTAGGGGGTTGGAGTCTCCTTCCAGTTGCAGCTGGAAAACAAAGGAAGTTGGTGCTTCCAATGAATGTAATTCTTCAAGACATCTAAGATAAAGCATTCTGTGGTTTTCTACCGATTTGAGTTTCCACATAAAACACTGGTGTACTGTGTATGTATGTGATTTTTTATTTCTTATTGTTCATTATTGGATAATAATTCTACATTGATATAACACTTGGATTATTTGGAGAAAAAAAAATTATAATTACGCTATTACTGATTCACCCCCCCTTTTAGTAATCCAAAAATTGGTATCAGAGAAGGTTCCTTCAGAAATCAATTTAACCACTGAAAGGTAGATCATGGATAGTACCAACTCATATAAAAATGGAATACCACACTTTGATGGACAAAATTATGGTTTTTGGAGCATAAGGATGAAGACATATATGCAAGCACAGGGGTTTGAAATTTGGCAATTAATTGTAGATGGATACACCATACTAGTAGTTCCACCAACAAATGACAAAGCAGTGAAACTTGGTCAGAATAATTCCAAATCTACAAATGCACTTTTCAATGGTCTCAGTGAAACAATATTCACCAAAGTTGCACATTGTAAATCCGCCAAAGAGATTTGGGACAAGCTTCGAAATATTTATGAAGGAGATACAAAATTCAAAGAAGCAAAACTTCAAACTTACAGAGGTCAGTTCAAACAACTAAAAATGAAGGAAGATGAGAATATTGTAACCTACTTCTTAAGAGTTGACGAAACAATGAATGCAATCATAGGATTGGGAGAAGAAATCGAAGAATCTATAATTGTTCAAAAGGTACTAAGATCTCTTCCTATGAGATTCAACCCTAAGATATCAGCACTAGAAAAAAGATTGGATCTGAACTCAATAAGCATGGACGAACTGCATGGAATATTCACAACATATGAAATGAAAACTGAACAGGAAAATCCAAATGTAAAAGAAGCATCCTTCAAAGAATTCAAAAGATCAAAGCAAAAGAAAAAGGAACATGAAGAATATAGTAGCAGTAGCGACGTCTTAGAAAATGATGAAGAAGTGGCCAACTTCGTCAAAAGACTAAACAAGGGAACCAATGGTAGGTATAGAGGTAAGATTCCTTTAATTTGTTTTAATTGTGATGGTATTGGTCATTTTTCTAACAAATGTTCTCTTAAGAAAAAGAGAAATGATGAAGGTTACTTAAAAGGCAAACACAAATATAAAGGAAAAAAAACTACAAAGAAATATTTCAAGAAAAACTTATGCATCAAAGAATACATCTCATCATTAGATGAAGATGAAATCAAGGACAGTGAGATAGGAAGAGTTCTATTCATGGTAGTAAAAGATTCTGACAAAGAATACTCCGAAGAAGAATATGAAGCCAAAGAAGGATATGAAGAATTTGAAGATGAAATTGAAGAGGCAGAAGTTGACTATCGAGAAGAATTAATGTGTGCCATAGAAGTTATCAGAAGAGAAAAGAAGAAAAACAGGAAACTACAACCATAACTAGACAAGAAAAAGGACACTCGAGAACTAGAACAAATGATCACAAGATTGAAGGTTCAAATAGAAGAAGATAAAATAATTGAAGAAGCACTCAAATAACAACTAGAAGAAAATGACAAGATCATTGGAAACTTGGAAGCAAAGATTGTCACACTAAGAAATGATATTCAAAAGAAAAATATGCAGAATAGCTCAAAAGTTCTGGATGACATTATCATCAGTCAAAAATCTCATCTTGACAAGTTTTGACTTGGATACAATCAGACACAAAATGGATCAAACTCCAAAACAACAGAGCAAGAAACAAATCCAAAAATCTATGGAGAAACAATCAAAGGGGATAGGAATATGTACAAGGAAGATTACAGGGACACTCATCCACCGAGAAGATTCAGATTTCATAATCAACAATAGACAGATAGACCTTAAGAAGAAGAAGGATTCATAAAAACACCTTCTTTCAGAATATCTTCAACTCCCAAATATCAAACTATATTTTTTTGTTTATGTTATGCATGTAATAATTTTGGACATAAACATGTGAATTGCAGAGTTAACAACAGGAACAATAACAACTTTGAGAGTCATACACAAAGGGGTTACTCAAGAAGACCTAGTGAAACACAAAGAAGAAGTATAACAGGTTTGAATCTTTGAGCACTGAAGTGGAATGTTACAAATGTAACAATTTTGGACACGTGGCCAAAAATTGCAGAATGACATTCCCTCCCAAAGAACCTTAACATAATAACAACAGTCAAAGACAAGAACCTCAGAAAACGACATGGATAAGAAAGCAAGATCAATATAGCAATGAAGAATGCACAGTCACTCTACAAGCTAAGCAAAAGAAATACGGTTGGTATGTTGAGATTGGGTGTTCAAAACACATGATAGGTGATAGACACAAATTTCTTACATTGCGAAAGGAAAGAAATGGATTAGTCTCCTTTGGAAATGATAATTCAACCAAAATCATTAGAGAAGGCACAGTCCGAATTGGGAACAAGAATAAAAAGGAACAAAATGTTCTACTGGTAGAAGATATGAAACATAATCTTCTGAATGTGAGTCAAATTTGTGACCAAGGTCATAAAGTTACTTTTGATTCACAAAAGTGTGAGATAAGAAGAGAAGGTTCAGGGAAATTGGTTGGTACAGCTACAAGAACTTCAAACAACATATATGTGTTAAGTGAAATTGGAAATGAAAAGTGTTGTCTAGGAAAGGAAGATGAAAGTTTTCTATGGAATAGAAGAATCGGTCACATGCATTTTGATAACCTTGTCAAACTCAGCAAAAGAGAAACAATCAGAGAAATGCCCCAGATCATGAAACCAACCAACACTTTATGCAATCAGTGTCAACGAGGAAAGCAAACAAAAACTAGGTTCAAATCAAAGGAATATTCAACAACAAGACCAAATTGTGCATGATGATCTAGTTGGACCAACTACAACAAAGGGCTTAAAAGGTGAGAGATACTTTATGTTATTAGTTGATGATTATACAAGAATGACTACAGTTTTCTTTCTCAAGAACAAGTCAAAAGCTTTTGAAAACTTCAAGATCTATAAGGAAATAGTTGAAAATAAGATGGATTCAAGAATCAAATGCTTGAGATCTGATAATGGAGGAGAGTTCACTTCAAAGGAATTTATGTACTACTGCAGTAGTCATGGAATAAAAAGACAATTCTCCGTTTCTAGGACACCTCAATAGAATGGAGTTGTTGAAAGAAAGAACATGACAGTACATGAAATGGCTCGAACAATGCTAATGGATTCTGAATTGACAGATATATTTTGGACACATGTAGTGCATACAACAGTTTACATTCAAAACAAAGTAATGCTCAGAAACAACACTAATAAAATTCCCTACGAGCTATGGAAAGGAAGACCAGCAAATGTGAAACACTTTAGAGATTTTGGAAGCAAATGCTACATCAAAAGAGAAGATGGCAGAATGGAAAATTTTGACTCTCGTGTGGACAAAGGAGTACTTGGTGGTTACTCAAGTATAGGGAAAGTATACAAGTGTTACAATATAAGATTGAACAAAGTTGTGGAAAGCATCAACGTAACAATTAATGAAATAGATAAAACGTAATCAAAGGAAGAAGAAAACAAATCATTGGAACAATTTTTCAAAGAAGAAGAATCATAAGATGAAGTAGAACATGGAGATGAAGAGAATCTGACAGAAATAGAATAGAAAATTCAACAAATATCTCCAAAGACACCTAGCAAACAAGTACAGAAGAATCATACTTCAGATCAAATTATTAGAAACAAAGATGCAGGAGTTGAGACTAGAAGAAAAATCCATTCACCAGAAAAATACACACCTAACACTCTTATCTACAATTGAACCAAATTGTTTTGAATAAACCAACAAGGATGAATTTTGGAATAAGGCCATGAATGAAGAATTGGATTAAATAGAGAAAAATGACACTTAGGAACTGGTTACAAGACCAAAGAATAAGAATGTGATCAGCACAAAATGGGTTTTCAGGAATAAATTAAATAAAGATGGATAAGTTACAAACAACAAAGCTAGATTGATATGTAAATGATATGCACAGATTGAAGGAATCGACTTTGAAAAGACATTTGCCCCAGTTTCCAGAATGGAAGCAATCCAGTTGCTTTTATCCTATGCATGCTCCAAAAATGTTAAAGTATATCAGATGGACGTAAAATCATCTTTTCTAAATGGGGAACTTAAAGAAGAAGTCTACATTGAACAACCAGAAGGATTTCAATTGTCAAGGAACGTAGATTATGTGTGTAAATTAAAGAAAGCCTTGTATGGTCTAAAACAAGCTCCTAGAGCATGGTACACTAGACTGGATAAGTATCTGTAGTAGGCAAGGTTCAGAAAAGGAATTTCAGACAGCAACATCTACATCAAGGTAAGTGAAGGTAATATTTTATTAATTGAAGTTTATGTTGATGATATTATTTTTTGTAGTGATGATGACAAGTTAAGCCAGAAATTTGCAAAAAATATGCAGAATGAATTTGAAATGTCGTTACTTGGAGAACTATCCTTCTTTTTGGGACTTCAGATACATCAAAGAAACCAAGGAATCTTTATTTCTCAAACCAAGTATATCAGAGAAATGATAAAGAGGTTTGGAATGGAAGATTGCAAACCAGTTATCACTCCCACGAAAACCAGTTGCAAGTTTAACAAAGATGATGATTCGAAGTCTACAGATCAGAGACAATACATGTCAATGATTGACAGACT